>SZWC01003211.1:139956-173249 GCA_023375785.1 Penium margaritaceum
CCCCCCCCCCCCCCACTTCAAGCAAACCCCCTAGTTGCATTACGTGACTGGGGTTTTAATTTTGCACTTGCGTAGACACCTGCCGGGCTCTTTTGCCAAGAAAGGTGGTACCTCTAAAGTTACCCCTTTTGTGACATACGATTTTCCTTGATATGTTTGTTATAAATTACTTGACATTGTCTTGTCATTCTTTCTTGTGTGGTCTCATCGAGGCCATTTTTTGTTTAGGGGAGTAGTCCGTTATGGCTGTAGCACGTCATTTGTCGCTTTTGCGACATCTTGACTACAACTCGCGCGACAAAAACAATGTCGTTTGAATGATAGTCAAGGGATATATTTGTCCGATTTCTGGAGGGGGCTCTGTTTTTCCCTTACTCAGTGCCTCTTTACAGTCTATCATAGAACAGGTGTCGATGGGCTTCAACGGGTTTTGATGCCCGTGCGGGGACAAACCCGTCCCCTAATGGCACATTAGTTACGAAAACAATTGACGCGGATACTGGCAGGTAAGTTTTATCTTCTTTGACCTTACGAAGTCCGTAGATGTATGCTGATCGACGTCCAACGGCGAATATGAAGCTAGTATATTCATTGGATGGACAATGTGCGTATGAACAAATCCTTGTAGTTTTCATTTCCGTCGATGGCCGTCGATCGAAGCTCATAGATGGCTTCAAACATAATAAAGATAGATACACTTATGTATCACTGACAGTATTTATCAGATACACCCACAGATACACTCCCCCAATACACTTTCGCATTGGGAGAGGGGGGGGGGGGTTTAGAGCACCCGCTAACCCTCCCTCCGCAAAGTCGATAGTGTATTGCGGCAGTGTATTGGGAAGTGTATCTGGACGGGGGTTCACTAAATACACAAGTGAACAAATACATTAGTGTATATTATTGCATGCACATATGATACACTCCCCGGTACACTTCCCCAATACAATTGACGTGTTGTGGGAGGAGGGGGAAGAGGGATATGCTTAAGGTTTTACTTCGTGTTATTTCAAATGAGAGGTATTCATGGGACAATGTGTGTATGAGAAAACACTTACAGTCTTTGTTTGACGGAGTCCGTTGATGTATGTAGATTGACGGTGGGAGGAAACTTGGAACATTTTCTCGAGAAATACACTTGTGTATTTCTAACAGTGTCTATCAGATACACTCAAAGATACACTACCCCAATACACATTCACATTTTGGAAGGGGGGGTGAGAGGGTCTTGAGCCCTTCCTACCCTACCCCTCCAAGTCAAAAGTGTACTGTGGTAGTGTATTGGGAAGTGTATCTTGACGGGGGTTCACTAAATACAGAAGTGAACAAATACAATAGTGTACATTATCACACGCACGAACAATACACTCCTGAATACACTCCCCCGATACACTTGACGTGCTGGGGGGGAAGGGGAGCACAAGCTTAAGGTTTTACTTTGTGTTCTTTCAAATGAGAGGTATTCATGGGACAATGTGCGTACGAAAAAACACTTACAGTTTGTGGATGTATGTAGATCGACGGAGAAATGAAATTTGGAACATTTTCTCAAGAAATACACTTGTGTCTATTAGGTACACAATAGTGTCTATCAGATACACTCATAGATACACTGTCCCAATACACTTTCATATTTGGGGGGGGGGGGGGGGGGGGACAGCTCGCATCTCCCCCTCCGAAGTCGAAGTGTATTGTGTGGGGTTTGTCGGGTAGTGTATATGGAGGGTGGTCGTTTTCGTAAACAACTGTACATATACATTTGTGTACATTCTCTAGCGTATGCAAGATACAATCTGCAATACACTCCCCCAATACACTCGCTGTGTCTTTGGGGGGGGGGGGGGAGGGACAATCGGCTTTGAGCGAATTATGCTCGCGGCACTTGCGAACGTTCAGAAAAATGACGGCATTTCCTTTTCTCGTATGAAGACTGAACTCTATTCCGTAGGATACAAATAGGTGACCCGAAAAATCATTCAGTATATTTTTTAACGGACTAATTCCCTTTTACCCACCATTTCAGCGTCGGCCTGCCACAATACCCACTTTTTTAATTATTGACCACTATACCCACAACGTGTGAATAGTGACTAACTGTGAATGCCATGCCCACCATTTGACAAAACATGTACAGAATACCGGTATTGTAGTCACATTTTCTCACCGAGTGGGGATAACGTTCACATATTTTGAAATTTACGATATTTGCTTCTTTTTTTTATTTCTTTATGTTTGAGGCGTCATTCTGTGTGCATTAATGGGAACCTTTTTCACTTCATTATGATATGGTCGACTTTTGCTCATGATTTTGGCAGGGGGCTTTTTCTGAAAGTTTTTCTGATGTCATGTTTATAAAATGACGACTTTGCGTCGTTGCGTCTTTCCACAAAGAAACGTGCTGGAATATGGTCGTGCGACCGATATTTCTGCCACCGAATGGACGTTGNGGGGGGGAAGGGCTGGGCCGGCCCTCTCCCCCGCGAATGCGGAGGACAGCAGCTCGCCGACGGCTAGCAAATCGCCGACGGCCAGCAGCTCGCCGACGGCCAGCAGCTGCCCGCCGAGCAGCTTGCTGGCCGTCGGAAAGCCAGCAGCTGCCCGCCGAGCAGCTCGCCGACGGCCAGCTGTTCGCCGACGGCGAGCAGCTCGCTGGCCGACGGCATGCAGCTCGCTGGCCGACGGCCAGCGAGCTAAGACACGAATCTGCAACGTCGCAAGGGCGAGGGCTCGAGGCCGATGGTCTCGAGCCCTCGCCCTCGCATCCCCCCCTCATCATCGATTGTGAGCAGGGACAAGGGGAGAAAGTGAGATAGTACATGCAGGGTAAATACGGGTGAGAGAGAAAAAGCAGCGAGGAGTGGGTGGCAGCGACTGGGGGTCCGTTTGAAAATATTCACGATGTGTACGGGATGGACCTGCCGCACGCAAAAGTGGGTATCGGAGTCATATGGTTTAAAGTGGGTAACGCGCGCAACTTTTTTCAACTTTTTTTAACTTTCTTGAAAAGAGCAAAAAGTGGGGAATGCGTAAATACCTGGACAAAAAGTGGGGAATCTGGTCTGCGATTCCCAAAACGTGGGTGACCTACCCAGAACTTTTTCAAATGGTGGGTAAAAAGGAATCTGTCCCATTTTTTAATTAACATAGAAAAATAAATTAAAGTTCACTGTAAATGATCATAAATTTATCTTGAATTAAGATTACATTTGTTCACAAAGAAACTAGTGATTTAGTAAGTGTGAAGATAATGGAGGAGTAGTATACATAGGTAATGAAGTGTATAAAAGAGGGGTGATTAACCATAACTCTGAAAAAGCTCCCCCCTATATGGAGGTCTCCCAAAAAAACGCATCTGTAGCCTCACGAACCTCATGAAAAGCTGTGGGTTCTGGTCTTGAGGGAGACAGGCCACTGGTGGCAAAGCATTCAGCACTGTAGCCAGCCACTTAGGTATCAATGGCATTGTGAAATTCCTCAGAGATGAGATAACCAAGTGCTGTGCAAGGCTGCATGATGGCAACACCTATTCTGTCAAATACAGGGGTGCTGAGATCCAGAGCATGAAGCTATGTATCTTTTGACACGAAACTGTGCAAAGGAAGGGAAAAAAAATGGCCTCCGCGAGTTTATGGCTTGGGAGGTGGCAGGACTGGGTCTGAGGGTGAATGTGGACCATATGGAGGTTCAACAAGAAAGGCCTGGGAGGTTGCCGATGACAATGCACCAGGAAGAGTCTCAACAGCAGAAGGCTGAAAGGGCTCTGGAAGGAAAAGAGAAGAGACAGGAGGAGCTAGGGGTGGCAAAGGCAGGTTCTAACGACAAGACAGAAAGGGAAATAGAGGAAGAAGAACCAGAGGTAAAGGATGCGGATGGTGACCGGATGGTGTCAGCAATAGAAGTGGCAACACGAGCATCAACAAGGATTGGGACTCAGGAACAACCGGGGGAGAAACACCCTTCCTTCCAAATGAAGGAGAGGGACAAAGATATTGGTAGAGGCCAGACGATCAAGATTACGCTATAAAACAGACTTGAATAAGAGAGCATCACGGGATTCATCGACACGACCATGCGAGTGATCCCGGAAAATCAAGGCCTTGGACAGGACCGAGATTCCAAGAACGAAGCAACGGCGGCCACGACTGGAGAGCTTTCTCTCCCGGAGATCATCAGGAAAGCGGCAGCAGCGACAAAGCACCAGACATGAGCGAGCCCAAGATCAGCCATGCGGCCCATCCAACATTGATAAGCGGTGATGTTATGAGGGAGTAGACCATGAGGAACATGTTTCCACAGCAAGGTCATGTAGGAAATGGCCTCAAATGCAATAAGCTGAGAAATCCCTGATTCGGATAGCAAGGACCGGAAAAAGTAAGCAAGGATGTGATTCTAGCGTTCAGAGACACCAGTCTGTTGTGGTGTGTAAGGAGTCGAAGACTCCATATGCATACTGTGAGAGGTAAGAAAAAGAGAGGTAGGGCCAAGGAACTCACAACCACGGTCTAAGAAAAAAATCTGAAGCTGTCGTTGATGGATGTGTTTAGCCTAGAAAAGCCACTCCTCAAGGAAATCCATGACATCACTCATTTGGCACAACACAAAGATCCAACGAAGGCAAGAGAAGTCATGATTGAGGTACAACATGCTACGTCAAATACCACAAAG
The DNA here is from genome assembly GCA_023375785.1 of Penium margaritaceum. Taxonomy (NCBI): domain Eukaryota; kingdom Viridiplantae; phylum Streptophyta; class Zygnematophyceae; order Desmidiales; family Peniaceae; genus Penium; species Penium margaritaceum. Next base: position 144,625 of record SZWC01003211.1, read on the forward strand.
AAATTCATGGGAAGAGGATCCATGACATCAGCATGCACAAGGTCAGGGGGTGTGAAATGAGATGGTCAGATGTAGAGAAAGGAGATGGGTACAACCTTCCCTGAACGGAGTAAAGGAAATCAGTGGTATAGGGAGGAGTGAATGAAGCAAGGTCCAGGTCCGTGTGTCGGGTGACTGGATAGCTTGCTTTCAATGGCAGTGGTATGAATGTGGCACAGGCGGTGATGTAAAATATGTGTGTGCTCAAAGGACAGGGACACTGTGACATGTATAAAAGCAAAAGTAGCGGAAAACAACGGAAGCAACAAAGGGATACAAAACAGGTGATCATAGTGAGCTATGGAGCACAACACGGCCAGTGGACTGGAATAGGACAGAGCCAATTCCATGGCTGGAGATGAAGTCCATGCCCTGGTCGTTCAGGGTGTTGACGGAAAGCAGGATGATTGCGAGATCAGGCACATACAACACATCCGATAGAAACGGGTCCCCGTGGGCCCAACAAAGTACACGACACCAACACCATGGACGGGGAGAACCTGGCCCAAGCCAGTACGAACAAAGCAAATAGAGCCAGCAGGGCCGAGGGAGACAAATGAAGAGTGGAAGAACATTATACATTATGTGGCGCCAGGCTTCAAGAGCCAAATGCCAGAGGAGGAGCATGCAGACGACAGGACACTAGAGATAGCCACAGTGCCAAAGGACAGAGGGGATGAGTTTCCAAGCACAACACGGCAAACAAGGCAAGGAGACAGACTGCCAATGCTCAATCCACGAGACTGCAACAGGAAGTATCCTCCGAAATGTCCCGGAAGAAGCACCTCACAAAGCTTTATTTCCCAAAATGAATGGAGGGAAGAGGTGTCCAAAATACTCTCACCTCCCTCGACACGAAGATGGAGGAGGTCGGTGAGGGCCTTCTCCAGGTCACACTTAACAACATAGTGGTCGTCTAGATGACTACAATTATAGTAGTCACCATGTGGATGATGACCATCGTGTAGCCAGGGTGCAGCAGGGGCGCACGTAAGGGATAGGTGAGGTATAGGTGAGGTACAGGTGAGGCGCAGGTGAGGCGCAAGTGAGGCGTAGGTGAAGCACAGCTGAGGCGTAGGTGAGGAAAAATCAAGGTGCAAGTGGGACGCAAGTAGACCACAGGTAATGCACAAGTGAGGCGCAGTTGAGGTGTGGGTGAGGCGCAGGTCATGCGCAGGTGAGACGTAGGTGACACACAAGTGAGATACAGACGAGGCGCAAATCAGGTGTAGGTCAGCCACAGGTGAGGCGTAGGTGAGAAGCAGGTGATATGCAGGTGGGGCATAGGCGAGGCACACACGAGGTGCAGACAAGGCACAGGCAAGGTGCAAACAGGCGCAGGAAAGGAGCAGGCGAGGCGCAGATGAGGTGCAGGTGAGGCGCAGGTGAGGTGCAGGTGAGGCAAAGGTGAGGTGCAGGTGACGTGCAAGTGAAGTGCAGGTCAGGGCCATGTGAGGCGCATGTGAGGTGCAGGTGAGGTGCAGGTGAGGTGCAGGTAAGGCCCAGGTAAGGCGCAGGTGAGGTGTATGTACCGCACATGTGTGGGTCAGCTGCGTCACAGGTGAGGCGCAGTTCAGGCGCAAGTGAGACCTAGGTGAGGCACAAGTGAGGCCTAGGTGAGGCGCAGATGAGGCGCAGGTGAGGTGTAGGTGAGGTGCACGTGAGGCCCAGGTGAGGCACAGGTGAGGCGAAGGTGAGGCCCATGTAGAGCATAGGCAAAGCGCATGTGAGGTGCAGGTGAGATCCATGTGAGGTGCAGTTTGGCGCTATTGGGGTGTAGGTGGTACGCAGTTGGGGTGCATGTGGGACGCAACTGGGATGCAGGTGGGGCGCAAGTGAGGTGCAGAAGAGGCACATGTGAGGTGCAGGTGAGGCACAATTAAGGCGCAAATGAGGTGCAGGTGAGTGCAGGTGGGGCCCAGGTGGACTGCAGGTGAGACAAAGGTGAGGCGCAAGTGAAGTGCAGGTGGGGTGCAGGTGGGGTGCAAGTGAGACGTGGGTGAGGCATAGGTGAGGTGTAGGATAGGCGCAATTGAGGCACAGGAGGAGAGACATAGGTGGGGCATAAGCAAGGCGTAAGCGATGCACAAGTGAGGTGTAGGCTAGGCACAGTTGAGGTGCAGGTGAGGCAAAGGATATGTCAAGATGAGGGATAGGTGAGCCGCAGGTGTGGCGGAGATGAGGCACAAGTGAGGCCCAGCTAAGAAGCTGGAGAGAAGCAGGTGAAGCGCAAGTGAGGCGTAGGTGAGACATAGATGAGGTGCAAGTGAGGTGCAGGTGAGGCGTAAGTGAGGCCCAGGTAAGGTATAGGTGAGGCACATGTGAGGCGCAGTTGAGCTGTAGGTGAGGCGTAAATGCGACACATGTGAGGTACACGTGAGGCGTGGATTAGGTGCAGATGTGTCGCACGTGGTATGCATATGAGGCGCACGTGAGGCACGAGTGAAGCGTAGGTGAGGCGTAGTTGGGATGCAGGTAAGGTGCAGGTGAGGTGCAAATGCGATAAGGTGAGGTGCACATTGGGCGTAGGCAGGGCACAAGCGAGGTGCAAGTGAGACGCTAAGTGAGGTGCAGGTGAGGCACAGGTAAGGCGCTGGTTAGGAATAGGTGAGGCATAGGTGAGGCGCAGGTGGAGAGTAGGTGAGGCGGAGGTGAAGTGCAGGTAAGGTACAAGAGAGGCGCAAGTGAGGTGCAGGTGAGGCCCACGTTAGGCGCAGGTGAGGCGTAGATTAGGCATAGGTGAGGCGTAGTGAGGCACAAATGAGGTGGAGGTGAGACTTAGGTGAGGTGCAAGTGATGCGCAGGTGAGGCTTAGGTGAGACGCAGGGGAGGCGTAATCGAGACATAGGTGAGGCACAGGTGTGGTGCAGGTGAGGCGCAGATGAGGTGCAGATGAGGCGCAAGTGAGGTGCAAGTGAGACGCAGGTGGGGTGAAAGTAGAGCGCAGGCGGGGCATTGGTGGGAAACAAGTGGGGTGATGCTGGGACGCAGGTGGGATGCAGGTGAGTCGCAGGTGAGGCACGAATGAGGTGCAGGTGAAGTGGGGGTGAGATGCAGGTGAGACGCGGGTGAGGCCCAGGTAATGCACAAGAAAGGCGTAGGTGAGGCATAGGTGAAGCACAGGCAGGGCGCAGGTGGAGCGGAGATGGAGCGCAGGTGGGGCACAGGTGGGTCGCAGGTGAGGTAAAGGCGAGGCGCAAGGGAGGTGCAAATGAGGCACAGGTGAGGCCTAGGTGAGGCGCAGGTGAGACACAGGTGAGGCGCATGTAAGGCACAGGTGAGGCACAAGTATGGCACAGGTGAGGCGCTTGTGAGGCACAGGTGAGGCACAAGTCACGCGCAAGTGTGGCATAGGTGAGGCACAGGTGAAACGCAGGTGGGGCACAGGCCAGGTGCAGGCAAGGCAGAGGCGAGGCACAAGCAAGGCGTAGGCAGGCAAGGCATAAGCGAAGCGCAGGCGGGGAGCAGGCAAGGCGCACGTGAGGCATAAGTGAGGCACAAGTAAAGTGAAGGTGAGGAGCAGGTGAGGTGTAGGTGAGGCGCAAGTGAGGCGCAATCAAGACACAGGTGAGGCCTAGGTGAGGCGAAGGTGAGGCACATGTTAGGTGTAAGTAAGCGTTTGTGAGACGCAGGTGAGGCACATGTGAGGCATAGGTGGGGAAAAGCTAAGGTGCAAGTGAGGCGCAAGTGAGGTGTAAATACGGCACAGGTGAGGCACATGTGAGGTACAGTTGCGGCGTAGGTGGGGCTCAGGTGGGGCATAGGTGATGATTCCGTGAGGTGCTAGTGAGGCACAGGTGAGGCACGGGTATGGTGCAGGTGAGGTGCAAGTGAGGCGCAGGTTAGGCATAGTTGAGATGGGTGCAGGTGAGGCACAGGTGAGGTGCGAGTGAGGTGCGAGTGAGGTGCGAGTGAGACGCGGGTGAGACATAGGTGGTACGTAGATTGGGCACAGGTGGGGTGCAGGTTGGACCCAGGTGGGGCTCAAGTGAGGCGCCAGTGAGGTGCGGGTGAGGTGCAAGTGTGGCACAGGTGAGGCACAGGTGCGGTACAGGTGAAGCACAGGTGAGGCATAGGTGAGGCGTAAATGGGACACAGGTGAGGCCTAGGTGAGGCATAGGTGAGGCATCTCACTTGTGCCTCAAGTGAGGCACAAGTGAGATGTAGGAAAGGCACAGGTGAGGCACAAATGAAGCGCACGTGAGCCTGCTAAAGCAAGAATGCTCTCGTATTGTCATCTTGCACGGCTCGAGGATGCGTTTAGGATGCGAGGACTGGGTTTGGAGGGATGAGTGATACTATCAAACTTTGCTTTCCACGTGCCAAATGCTTCATATGTTATAAAAACGTAGTTACTCCACACGTTGATGCATGGAAATCTTGCAAAACTGTAGGTGGGAATATTTTTTTTCTCTGTCTAACAGTGTGGGTCTCAACCAGCGTTAACCTTCATAAACCAGATGAAGAAAGAGACTGGTCTTTTCTGGATTTGGTTTCAGAGAGTGTCTTTTTGACTCTTGTCTTTTCTTCACATGGAGGTGATGGAAGTGAGTGAGAACCGTCACAAAGGTCGAGTGGGGTCGGTGACCTCAGCGGGACTTGGTCGTCGGTAGTGGATGGACATATATGTGACAGTTCTTTACAAAAATGCGCGATTGGAGTGCAGAATCTTAAACCATAAAAAAATAAGGAGTCTTAATATTGAAATTTGATTGAAAGAAGTGTTTTCCGGTACATAAGAAAACTCCTCTTGAAAACTCCAAGAAAACTCCTCTTGTTTGCCCTTTGGGGTCGCCAACTTCCTCGGTAGTCCATAGCATTTCCTACCGAGTGGGAACTGGTGACCTTACGTAGCCGAGTGAACTAAAATTACATGCAAACCACCTTCAATCATACATATCCAAGGTATCACGCACACCTAAGCTGTTGGAGTGCGAGCTTAGGGAAAGGTGGAAAGAATCTGTGGTAATCCTTCCCGAATATGTTATGAAAACTGGATAGCCTGGAAATAATATGTCCAAAAGACACACGATAGCCCCACATACGTAGGGTGAGGTGGAAATAAAATAAAAAAATCATACGTAGACAATGCATGTGAAAAAGAAGCACTATAGAGAGAACCTTGAAAAAACATGTGCCATTGGACCTAGAAAAGGAGGGCAACATGAGCATAATTTGACAAAACTTCATGTTCGATAACATGAGCGCAGGCCACTGACTTGGTGACTCGGATCGTACCCACGGCTCCCATGGCTCAAGATAGTTTGTGGGCCTCTAGCTAGGGTGGGGCTTCCCCAAGTTCCATGCCATCTTTTCAAAGGTCACTGGAGATGTGGCCCATGATTGCTCCTCATGGCCCCATTCCCTGTTGCGTGCTACATATTGGTCTCACTCCTTCTTCAATGCAACCCATGCCCTATGTGCCTCCATAGGGTCCAGTATGCGAGAATCCCATCCACGATGTTCTAGGCTGCTTGGTCGTCCATCACTGTCCATGTCGATCCAACTTTCTGTCTTGGTTCGAGAACAGGTGGATAGTTATTGTGCGCATCACGAAGTTGACTTTAACGGGGAAGCACTGAAACTGCACAAGACACTACCTGTTCACAGTGCGAACCGGTACATTCGACCGGTTAAAAATTCAAACAGTTTCTTTGTGTACGTCATAGTTCAAACTGTAAACACTGTCCAAGCACTTGTCGTATGGGTTGGAACGTGCAACTGCGATGTCGTTCACGCAGGATGTACTTGTCCACATCTTTGTCATTACAATAATTCTCACTAGGGCCATCGTCCACTTTCGGCGACGACGGCCGATGTGGACCAGTCCGATGTGGTGGAGAGGATCAAGCATGCATTGTCATAGTGTTTTTAAAAAATGTACCAAAATTCGAGGGTTTGCGACAACAAACTTAACATGCAAACGCAAAGAACAAAAATTCATATGACCTCGATGTCGGACTGCATTTGTAGGGTACCGTTTCGTTCTTTGAGGGTTACTGTACTTGTCACGTACCAAACGTACACGAGTCCCTAATCTTTCCGAGTGTGTATTTCTCTTATTACACAAACAACCCACCGCATCGCGATACCACGATATTCACTCCGACGGTCAAGGGCAAAACGGCCAAGTGCCCTCGCCTCCATTGAACCTTCCCGCACCTTCTCACAACTTTGACCACTCTTGCGAATCTACAACCGAAGTATCACGACCTTCCGGTCGACTTTTTAACACACCGAGACAAATCTGGAATTATAAAGATACATCTTGCATCTTCACCGTCGATTCTCGAAGCCCCTCGACTTCTTGGCGGACCTTCTCGAATCTGACCACTCACAACGTGACTCCACACGCATCGCTCGACAATCGACTCAACGACCCCGACTATGTCTCATTCGTAACTCGACACTTGTATAAATATGTTCGATCATTTTGAAACTTGTCATCGAAGTACACTTATCACTAACTATCAATTTCTCAAATGTCCCAAATTCTAAATCGTGTTCTGCCTCGCAACTTCTACCTGTTCACCATCTACGCTCCGTTCGGCATAACACTTGGTACCAGAGCACAACGGTGTTGGAGAGGCATCCGACTATTTTACTCACCTGGAGGACTACCTTGCACAAGCCGTCAGCGCATCTCGCATGTCAAGACTTCGCGACTACCAGGTAAGGCGAGCGAGCGCAACCGACGACCAGCAACGGGTCTTCGGTGACAAATTCGGTGAAGGAGGAGTAGAACAAGCTTATGCATGCGAACCCTGAAGCGGCAGCGAATGTTGGCATGGCACGCTATGCGGCAGTTTGATCAACCCGTACGGCTTCGACGACCAATCCGGTCACAGACCCAATGGCGGTAAACCAACCGCCCCTACCGACAACCTCAACGATGATAGCATGAACGACAGGTGGCACTGTACGATAGGCGCGGATCAATGAGGAACTGGCAAACCCAATTTCCGCGCTTGAAGGGATCAAGAGCCATCTGTTCGAGCAACTCAATGTCGCGATGGAGGCTCTTTGCAGCGCAAGCGCACGTGAAGCGGTGCTCATCGAGAAAATTTTTCCATCTCTCAAGCGAACCCAATATTCATCCGGCCTCACCAAAACCGTTCGATCCTACAAAATCTGAAGGACCGACGGTTTTGATGTGGCTGATGTGCTTGGAGGTGTACTTCATCGATGTCGGGGCCAATGACAAACAAAAAAAGATTGACCTCACGGCCGCGCTTTTACGTGACACGGCGCTAAGTTAGTATGCTGATCGGTAGACCATCCAACGGTAGTACGAGATTGGCGGAGCATCATCAACGGTCAACAGCGCCCGTCTCATGTCGACGGCCGCATGCCTTCTACACTTGGAGCAGATCAACCCACAATGGCAAGATGCGCTGATGCCACCACATAAATGGAATTAATTCTTGCACACATTTCTTGCACGATTCGGATGACCGAACGAAAAATCTAACGCACGGTACAAGCTCTAGCGTCTCCGTCAGCAGTCTAGCATGGCAGAGTATACGCACACATTCCGCGAGATTATCGCTGATATAGACATCACCCACGAGAAACTCTGTTTTCACTACAACAGCAGCCTCAAGCAAGATATTCAGTGAGCAATTTCCATTTTTGGCATCCAACACGACATGTTGTAGATGATCGCAACAGCAGACAGGATCGACAGCACCGACTATAATGCTCGGATCCAAGAATCCTATGGCTGGCGACCTCCCAACTACAATTACTGTGGAAACGGGAAAACCCAGTGGACAGAGTCCTCGACTCCGATGGAATTGGACGCTGCTGAACAAAGAGATATGCGCATTTGCTACAAATATGGAAAAGTCGGACACATCACTGGCAACTGTCAGAGCAAACAGCAAGCCAAAAAGGGGGGGGGGGGGGGATGCAAAAAAATGAGTTGGAAAATGGAAAAGGATAAGAGTGAAAGGCGCAAGTCTTGTCCGCATGGAGTGATCTGCGCCGAACGATCACCCATCTGAACGGCCTACATCACCGCAAAGGATTTCTAAGACTACAAAATTTGACGAGGGGTTACAAGGATGACCAACCGGCAATACTGCTAAAAGTCCAGCCTCTAGGATACAAGAGTCATAGAACGGTACTGGCACTATTGATTGGAGGAGCTTCACAGAGCTTCATAAGCAACGACATGGTTCGCAAGCTGTAGTTCCAGACTGAACCAGGGATATTTGTAGGAAAAATTGTAGATGGGATTTTAAAAATACGGAGACTTTGAGAACCACTACGACTACATGTGGGAGAACTACGGGGATGTAATGGTCTCAAAGTCCTTTCCAATGAGTGATCAAAAAATCATTCTCGGACAAGATTTTCTGTATCGACACAATCCGCAAGTTGACTAGGACAGCGGTGACGTCTACGTGGAGATCAACGGTACCAAACCACAACATTCACGTGTAAAGACGTGAATGTTGTGGTTTGTAGAGGACAGCTGAAGCAACAGAGGTGGAAGTTGTAGAGGATGCCGCGGGAGCCAAAAAGCGACAACTTATGTAGCCGATATCGCTCAACATGGCCAAACACTATATGTGACGAGGAGCTCGTACTTGGCTCGTACACCTCGGGCCAGTGGAAGTAGCAGAAGTTGCAGTAGCTGATTCATTGGCCCCATCAGCATCATCAGCATGAACAAAGTTCACGATGGTACCCGAAGAGTTCGTACCACTCATCCAAGAGTTTGCGAACGTCTTCCCCGATGAACTCCCGAGAAACTTACCTCTTGAACAAAAAATTGACCATCGCATCAAAATAACGCTGTGCAGCTGATCCACAGTTCAAGGGACGTATCGGATGAGCGATCATGAACTGGCCGAGTTGAAGAAAGCAGCTAGATGAGATGCTCGGTTAGGGGTTCATCCGCCCATCCACGTCACCATACGCTGCACTGGTACGGATTGTAAAAAATAAAACTGGTGAAATGCGGATGTGCATGGACTATCGGGCGTTGAACGACGCTACCATCACAAACCGTTACCCTCTTCCCCGAGCTGACGAGCTTTTTTACCAACTCCAAGGGGCCCGGATTTTTACCAAAATCGACATGCATAGCGGTTACCACTAGATATGTGTGGCAGACGCCAACATCAAGAAGACCGCATTCGAAACTCGTTACGGGCATTTCAAGTTCACGGTAATGACGTTTGGACTTACAAATGCCCGACCGACATTCATGGCGGCAATGAACAACATCTTCTGCACATACCTCGCCGATTTTATCGTGGTGTACCTTGACAAAAATATGGTGTACAAGCACATCCCGGAGGAGCATGATGGACATCTTCGAAAAGATCTCGAAGTTTTATAAAAGAGAATTTTTTTTGGAAAACTCTCAAAGTGCGACTTTGGTCGCCATTCGATCAAGTTTTTGGGTCACGTCATCAACGATGGACAGATCACCATGGATCCAAAAAAGTGGCAGCAGTCACTGATTGGCCAACGCCGACCAACGTTCGAGACGTTCAAGTTTTCCTCGGCTTCTGTAACTACTATCAGTGGTTCATATGGGATTACGTCCAAGAGTCAGCACTTATCTCCGACCTCACTCAGAATGAAAATGAGTGGCGGTGGGGAGACGGCGAACAAGAAGCGTTCAAAGCGTTCAGTAAAGCAAAACGCTCTGACCTTGGCGCCAGCCCTACAATTAGCTGATCCAACGGTCGACTACGTCATGGATACAAATGCTTTGGACTGAGCCATCAGCGTAGTCCTCCTGCAAGACCATGGCAACGACGAGAAACCGGTCGCATACATGTCTCAAAAACTATGAGGACCAGAACTCAACTACGGCGTACACGAGAAAGAAGCATTGGAGGTCATACATGCATTTAAGACATGGCGGTATTACCTGGAGTGCCATTGATGCATTGTGCGCACCGACCACCATGCATTGAAATATTGGAAGACGCAGCTGAACCTCAGTCCATGTCATTCTCGATGGGTGGAGTTCCTTGAATCTGGGTTCGACTACGATATTGAGTACCGGCCAGGCGAAGTTAACCCAGCGGACGCACTCAGTTGCTGATCAGATTTAAGGGCTGAGGTGGTAACACTACAGCTATAGCAAGACCCGTTTCTCGAGCGACTGTTCACACAAGGCTACAACGAGCACAACGGATATGACAAGGCAAAATTTTGGTATGACGCACCCTATTGACGACGATGATTCGCTCGCCAGGTGGTCGTTCCCCCGAACGACAAACTTTGTCGTATGCTACTCGAAGAATGCCATGACATAGGTCCAGGCGAACACTTCGGAAAGGATAAAAACACTGAAGAAGTTGGCGAAGAACTATTAGTGAGATAAGATGCAATTCATCAGGGCAAACTTCTGCATATCCTGTGACACATTTCGGTGACAAAAATCCCGTCGCACACAGCCACACGTACTTCTACAACGGCTCCCTATTCCAACGGCACCGTGGGCTGATATCTCCAATGACTTTTTCACAGGATTACCAGTCACGTCCGAAGGATATGATGCGATCCACGTGGTAGTCAACAGGTTTTCCAAAATGTCCCACTTCATCCCAACAAAAACCACCGTCACCGCCGAGGGAACAGCACGATTGTCTCTAAAGAACATCGTGCGCCTATGCGGCATACCGAGAACCATAACGAGCAACAGAGACGGTCAATTCACCAGTCGTTTATGGCGCAAACTGATGACTCCCTACGGTAGCAGAATTCAACTTCCAACTACGTTTCACCCCCCAAACCCACGATCAAACCAAATGAACCAATCAGACGTTCGAACAGCTTCTCCAAACACAAAGTGAACCTCACGGGCCGGATTGGGCACAGAAACTCCCAACCACCGAGATCGTATATAATTTGAGAGTTTCTACCGCAATGGGTAAAACTCCAATTGAAGTGGCGCATGACAAACTTCCCACCACACCAGCCGGACTACACAGTGTTGGTTTTCGTGCATCTCTCATCATGCTCTGTTGTATCCTCCCAGCTTGTAAAAATGGGTGTACAGATGACTGACGCCAAGACGGGACACTGCTGGAGTGTCGTCTGGTGGAGCCGACGCACTCTGAGGTCTGTACACAATTTGTTGGAGCCTATTCCCTCAGACACATGATGTGCTCAGCTCCATCGACAGGCCTCCTCAACAGTCACGCCGCCGGCAGACACTGCCATGGTAGATGCTGTCTGCTCGCGTCATATGCCAGATCTGTCTGCATGGTTGCAATTGCAGCGTCATGTTCTGCTTGGGGTCCGAGTCTCAAGTTGTTCTTTGTTATAACCGGGACTAGCCTAGACGCTGCCTGGGTTTAGTTAGCCATAACTCCTTGCTGCTATTTTTCTAGGTGATTCTGACCGCATCACTGCGTTCGCAATGTGGGTATGTTGGTATGATCCAATTTTCAGGGAAAACGGACGACGCCCGGGTTTCGGGTTATCGGTTGTCTTGCGGGTCTCACCGAGAAAACCCTGCCTGCCAGAAAAAAGGTCATTTTTCTGATTGGCTGGTAAGCTGAGTAACAAGCTCTACAGAACTGAGGGTGGGCTAGTTCTTGGAGGGATCTCCCATTGTTGTTTATTCTCAGATGCTAATAAGTTCTTTCGAGCTTTGTCTAGCCTTTCTGGTGATACCTCCTCAGTGCCTAGTTTTCCCTCTCAGGCTCAGAGCAGCGAAAGGGGGCAGCAGTGCAAAACAACGAGTGTGGGACCATGTCTACTCCAACGATGCTACAACCTCAACACATCACACTAGTCTAGGGGTTCCGACTTGATATCTGAGCCAGGGGACAGCAGAAGCTACAGAGTTGAGCATCAGCGAGGCTTACATGTCCCAATCAATGCCAGAGGACCCAGAAATACACCTCTGCAGGGAAAACTCTGCCGAAGTTTTCCTGGCAGTGTTAGCAGCGCCGGGTGGCGTTGTCAAAATGCTCCCGACGTGTGGGAAATGCTGTTGAATTTTGTTCGGCATAACTGACCCAGCAACGGCGGTGGCATTGGCCGACCGGCAATGTGACGGGCGACTTTGTGACGGCACCGACACAAGCGGCGATAGCGCCACAGACAAGGAAAGTCCGCCGTCTGTCCCCCCTCTCCCCTGTGCTACTACAGCAGTTCAACCGGAGCAACAACAACAACAGATCTGTGCTGCACATCTGAGCAGATCTGCGCTACATATCTATGCTATACATGTGTGGCCACAGCCGTAGCAGTAGCAATAGCAGCAGCACCTACATAGTAGCAACAGTAGTAGCAGCCACTACTACACATTGGCATCTATGCAGCACCGCAGTAGCAGCCACAGGAACAGCTGTAGAAGCAGTCGCAGTCACACAACAGTAGTAGCAGTCACATAGCCGCACAATAGTAGTAACCACGCTAGCAGCCGTGGCTATGCAGCTATGCAGCTACTCAGCCACGGAGTTGCAGCAATGGCAGTAGTCGTGTAGCTACACAGCAGAAGCAGCCGTGCCAATAGTCGCGACTGCATAATTGTACAACTACATAGCTGCATAGCAACAGCGACAGTAGTAGTCGCATAGCCACACAGCTACATCAGCCGTGCCAACAGCCATGGCTGTGTAGTTGCACAGATGCACAACAGTAGCAGCACCGCAGCCACAGTAGCTACAGCAACCATGGCAGCAACCACTACAATAGCAGTAACAGTAGCATAGCAACAACAGCCATGGCAACCAAAGCAGCAGCAGTCACAATAGCGCAACAGCAATAACAACAACAGTGGTAACAGCACCACAGCAACGGCAACAGCAGTAGTAGCGAAGCAGAAGCAATAGTAGTACCGATGGTAGCAGCGGTTATAGTAGCAACGTAGCAACCACTACTAAAATCAGTCGTCTTTGGATGACGTCACCTCTGACATCACTATTGACATTACTGTTGATGTAATCAACCAATAAATAAATGAATAAAACAGAAAGGAACACACACTAGGCTCACCATGGCTGAAAGCCCTAGCGGGGTGCGGTCCTCCCCTGTTGGAGGACCTCCAGGTCCACCTTTTCTCCAGCAGCTGCATTAGTTGCAACAACTACAGCAACACCAACAACCATTGCAGTAGCATCCACTACAGTAGCAGCGGCTGCGTATGAGCCTGACCATGCCGACCAGTTGTATGATGCCGGTCGCACTGCCTGCGCTCTCATCCCGGTCGCCCCTTCATCAGCGCGTCTCGCCCTCGAACCCTTCCTCGGCAACTTCACCATTGGGAGAACTCCGGACCCCGCGGTCGCATGGCACATCTTGACGCCTCTCCATCGACTCTCTAGTAAGGCTGAAACCAGCCACTTGCTCGAGGAGTTCAACTCCCTCCACATGGGGGCGACGGAGTCGGTTACCACCTATTCGCAGCTGGCGGAGGACATCCTCAGACGCCTCGGCGACGCTGTTCCATCCCCTTTTGCGATGCTTCTCACCGTGAAGCGTGGCGCCACCAACCTGTTCACGGACATCTTCGTCGACGACAGTCAGGACGTTCTTGCTGCAATGGCGGCCCAAGGCACCCTTATGCCCTGGGCCTACGAGCTCTTTTTCAAAATTGAGGAGGCTCACCTGGAGTCACACGTCCAGCGTTCCGAGATCGTCGCCTTCCCTGCCATCGCCTCCGTAGTTGTCACCATTCACATAGCAGCTGCCTCCACCGACTCCTCCTCCAGGAAGAAAAAATGCAGGGACAAGAAAAGCAAGGGCTTGCAATAGAAGAAGACCGGTGCCAGTGGGGACAGCTCGGTCTGCCACAACTGTGGCCGGCCAAGACATGGGTGGTACACATGCCCGCTCCCGACGGACAAGACGCGCATCATTGCCACCATGCGTCACCAGCGTGAGTGCCGTCTTGCTACTGCCGCCATAGCTGTCACCGCCCCTGCTGCATCCACCCCACTCGGCAGTTCTATCCCTCCGACGGTCGTACCTACCCTACTATCACCAGCCCTGAAGCAGCACCATCCGCAGCCGTCGACGTCCCTCCCTCCGTCATCGGCGCATCCCTCCTTCCTCCTAGGCTCAGGCACCATTATGCCACAGTCGGTCTACTCCTTCGGACCCTCCACCCGTGAGTGCCAGTTGGAGTAGTTCATTGCGCTCCAGCTTGGACTGCCCCGCCATCCTCCCCGAGGAAGTGCGAGCTCCGTCACAGCATCTTCCCCTGTCCTGCATGACAGAGGTTGAGTTGCGATCATGTCCTGGATCTTCGTCTGTCCCATCATCTCTCGTGCCCTCCCCTCCTTCTCCTTTTTGTGATGACGTCGCATGGCTGGATGACTAGAAGTCTCAGTTTGCGCCCTCGTCCATCGTGCCTGCGTCACTCGCTCACTGTCTTGTGTCAATTAACGACCTCGCGATGCCAGTCCAGGATCCGGCCAAGACATGGATCATTGAATCCAAGGTTACGCATCACATGACAGCCTCACGTGAGGCCTTTAGTGTCCTTGGTCACGTTGCTGATGTATTCGTTGTTCGGTCGGGCTTTGTCCAACTGTTACCTGTGAGCGATGTCAATTTTTTTCGCTTCCTTGGTCCTGCTAGGGACATCTTCGTGACCGATGTCCTCTGCATCCCTGGTCTTGAACTCAACCTCTTTTCCATCACTGTCCTCAACCGCATGAGCATGGACTTCTTGCACTCGCCTGATGTTGGCATTGTGTCATTACGTCTGTCCGCTCGTGTCCTCCTGCACTCCACCACTTGTGGCAACCTGTGGCACGTCCCTCGTTTGTCCTCCCCGTCAGTTGACACCGGCTATGTATTTGTCAATAGCGTGCTCTTCCCACAACACACCCGCCTTCTCCATAACCGCCTGTGTCACGTCCACTTGACCACCATCAACAGCATGCTTCGCACCCAGCCAGCCACGGACCTTGATCCTACCTCCTTTCCTGTGCCATGCCCCACCGAGTGTATCAACTGTACACAGGGGAAAATACACCATTCGACATGCCCCCTGTCCGCCTCCTGTGCGTCCGCCCCTCTCGACCTAGTCCAGTCTGATTTCATGGGTCCTCTTACCACGGAGTCTGTCGAGGAGTATGGACGCTATGTCCTCACCCTCACCAACGACTTCTCCCGCTGTCGCTGGGTCTTCTGCCTTTGGCAGAAGGGCGATTTCACTTCCACCATTCGCGATTGGCTCGTTGATGGGGAATGCGAGTGCGGTCGCCCCTTGCGCCACATTCGCTTTGATCGCGGCAGTGAATTCATGGACGAGGCCACGACCTTCCTCGTCACCCGCAGAATCCGTCATGAGACATTGGCACCTTACACACTCCCCAGAATGACGTCTCCGAGCGATGGAACTGCACCATGGTTGACACCGTTGTGCACCATGCGGATCGAATCCTGCCTCTTCGATGACTTCTACTTTGAAGCCATAGCCTACATGATGTGGGTCTCGAACCGGATTCCCTACGGACCCCATCCCTGCTAGTCCACACCGTACCTGCACTAGTGTGGCCAGCAAGTCGATCTCCACCCGGCTCCCATCTGGGGTTGCGTGGCCATTGTGTGGCTGCCCTTCCTATAGTAAGGTGGCAAGCTTGTCCCACACGGGTGTCCCTACACCTTTCTTGGCATCTCGCGTCATTCGAAAGCCTGGCGCTTCAGGGATACCTCCAGACACTGCATCGTCGAGTCCCAGGATGTCCTCTTCTTTGAGGACCTATTTCCTTGTGACCTCGTTCGTTCCGGCTCATCGATGTCCTTCCCATCGCGTGGGGGAGTGGTGAGTCTGTCCTCTGTCCTTGCGCTTCCAGGCAACACATCACCTGCCTCTGCTAGCCCATCAGGGCCAGCCGCCCCGTCCGTGTCTGCTAGCCCCTCCGGGCCAGCTGCCCCGTCTACATGCGCTAATCCCTCTGGGCCAGTCGTCCCGTCCGCATCCGCTGGTCCCTACAAGCCAGCTGCCCCGTCTGCATCCACTAGTCCCTCAAGGCCAGCCGCCCCGTCCGTGTATGATAGCCCCTCCGGGCAGCCGCCCCGTCTGCATCTACTCTTCCCTCGGGGCCAGCCGCCACATTCGTGAGTGCTAGCCCCTCTAGGCCAGCCACCTCGTCTGCATCCGTTGGTCCCTCCGGCCCAGCCGTCTCGTCTGCATCCACTGGTCCCTCAGGGCCAGCCGTCTCGTCCGTGTCCGCTGGCCCATCCGGGCCAGCCGCCCCGTCTGTGTCGGCTGGCCCCTCCGGGCCAGCCGTCCCATCTACGTCCGCTGGCCCCTCTGGGTTAGTCGCCCCGTCCATGTCTGTTGGCTCCTCTGCGTCGGTTAGACCATCTACAGAGTTGCCATTCCAGGACGCGCCTGAGACATCGATCGACTCACTCCCAGCCGCTCCCTCTCTTCTGTCTTCCACCCGGTCACGCTACACCCGTGGCCGGGGCGGGAGCCTCCGACCCAGGCCATCAGTGAGCACACAGGCCACCGTCCCACACCCTCTTACGCCACGACCCCCTATCGTCCCACGAGGATCCTTGCCTCCCAGCAGACCCACTCCCACAGTCATGAGTTGGAACCCAGGCACCAAGGTCCTTGCCTTGGCCACATTGACTGTCATTACAGATTTCCACCCGGGATCGGCACTGGGCTACACCATACTCCATCAGGAGCAGTGACACGATGTCATGGCCATGCGCACGCGCATACCATCTAGGGCTTGGGACATGCACGCCTTCACTATCTGCCTCACGGTATGCCCGGAGGACCCAGCCATCCTATGCGAGGCTCGGGCTTCTCCTGAGGCCGCACACTAGGAGGTTGCATGTGCCAATGAGCTTGCCGCCATCCGGCAACATCAGGTCTACGAGCTCGTCGACCTTCCCCCCGGGCGAAAGGCCATCGGCGCCAAGTGAGTCCTCCGGTGCAAGTGGAAGTCTGACGGATCCCTGGAAAATTACAAGGTTCGTCTTACGGCCAAGGGGTTTGCTTAGGTCCCTGGAGTCGACTACGACCAGATCTTTTCTCCAGTTGGCCGGTTCTCCACTAGCCGGGTGCTGTTCAGTCTGGTTGTCCAACACGGGTGGGAGCTGCATCACATGGACGTGAGTAAAGCTGTATCACATGGACGTGAGTAACGCCTTTCTCCATGGCTCACTAGAAGGCGAGGAACTCTACATGGTGCAACCCCCAGGCTTCGACAACGGCACTGGCAGGGTCTGGCGGCTGCAGAAGGCTCTCTTTGGCTTGAAGCAATTGCCTTGCTGTTAGAACCAGGAGATCAGTTGCACACTTCTCAGCGGCGGTCTGCTTTTTAGCACTGCAGACCCCGTATTTTTTGTCAGCCCGAGAGGCCAACCCTTTGTCGCCGTCCTAGTCTACGTCGACGACCTCCTCATTGGGTCGCTAGACGTAGCTACCATCCAACGCGTCAAGGACCTACTGCACGCTGCCTACCAGATACAGGATCTCGGGCCTGCCCGAGTGTTCCTGGACATGGAGTCAGAGCATGACCACTCCTAGGGCATCATGCACATCCACCAAGCCGCTTACATCCAAACCTTATCCACTCGCTTTGCCGACGCCCTGTCCCTCGTACCGAGTGTGTCCTCACCCATGTCCCCCAATGGCCAGGCAAAGCTGAAGAGCCTCGACCCGGCCATTATGGGGGAGCCACTTGACATGACCACGTATTTGAGATTCATCGGGTCACTGATGTTCCTGGCCACGACAACAGGGCCAAACATCGCATTCACCGTTACCCTCATGGCCCAATTTTCCCAAGATCTGTGTCACCTCTATGTCAAGGCCGCGATTTGCGTGTTTTGCTATGTCGTCTGGACTCCACAACGAGGCCTCATGTACCATCGGCAACCGTCCGTTGTCGTAGTGGGCTACAGTGACAGTGACTGGATTGGCAGCCCGGACGGCAAGAGCCGCACTGGCTGGATCTTTCTCGTTGGCGGCACGGCTATGTCCTGGCATAGTGGTGAGCAAGGCTACATTACATGCAGCACTACAGAGGCTCAGTATGTGGCTATTGGCTCTAGTGAGTGTGAGAGTATGTGGTTGTGTTGTTTGTTGTCCGTGTTATATCAATCTGTTACGTCCATAACGTGCCACTGTGACAATGAGAGTGCCATGGCCATGGCCGACAATGATGGCGTGTATCACTCGAGCAAAAAAGACATCAATGTTGAGTATCATTATGTATGTTCGTTGTTTCACGATGGTAGCGTGAGCATTGTGTGGGTTGAGATAGCACGACAATTGGCCGACTTCTTGACCAAGGCATTGAATCTCGACTCATTCAAAAAGCTTGTGAGTGTGGTCGTTGTGCATCCGTGAGTTGCTCTCTCTATCCCTGCTCACGTATTGCCTGTCCTGGGAGAGTCTTGCCTGCTTGGTCAGGGTGCTCGCTGCCCACCCATGTGTACTACGCCTGTGATTCATGGGGGAATGTTGGCATTCACGCATCTTTCATTATGCTCTTGTGTGTCCTCCCAGCTTGTGTACATCGGCGTGCAGATGACTGACGGCAAGAGGCAACACTGTTGGAGTGTCATCCGGTGGAGCCGACACACACTAAGGTCTGCACGCACTTTGCTAGAGCCTCGTCCCTCAGACGCATGACGTGCTCAGATCCATCGGCAGGCCTCCTTAGCACTCACGCCGCTGGCGGTCACTGTCACGGCGGATGCTGTCTGCTCACGTCCTATGCCAGATCTGCCTGCACGGTTGCAAGTGCAGCGTCATGTTCTGCTTGGGGTCCGAGTTTCACATTGTTCGGGCACTGTTGAAACTGGGGACTAGCCTCGACGCTGCCTTGGTTTAGTAAGCCATAACTCCTTGCTGCAATTTTTCTTGGTAATTCTGACCACGCGACTGCGTTCGCAACGTGGGTATTTTGGTATGATCTAGTTTTCGGGGAAAACGGACAATACTCGGGTTGTCGGCTGTCTGGCAGGGCTCATCGAGAAAACCATGCCTGCCAGAAAATAGGTCATTTTTCCGATTGACTGGTAAGCTGAGTAACAAGCTCTTCAGAGCTGAGGGAGGGCTAGTTCTTGGAGGGGTCTCGCATTGTTGTTTTTTCTCAGTTGTTCATCAGTTCTTTTAAGCTTTGTCTGCCTTTCTGGTGCTAACTCCTCAGCGTGCACTTTTCTCTCACAGCCTCAGAGCAGCGGAAGCGGGCATTAGTGCAAAGCAATGAGCGTGGGGTCATGCCTACTCTAGCGATGCTGCACCCTGAACATGTCGCACTAGTCTAGGATTTCTAGCTCACAGTTGAAGGAATATTCCCGCGGTCGATGTTCAACGACGAGACTTCTCCACCCTTTCGGAGTAAACACGACAAATCCTCGCGAAGACACAAGTAGCCTTGAAACGAACAGTTGATCGACATCGCAACGATGATGTTTTTGCCGCTAGTTGCAAATTCCTCAGTTCAGCCAACAGAAAATTTGGCGGAGCCCACTGTTCGAAGCTCAAACCCTGATGGTTGGAACCGTTTGAGATCAAGCGCATGCAAACCCCCAAGGTTGTGCGACCCAAACTCCCCAACACTATGCAATTTCATCTGGTGTTCTATATCAACAAACTCGAGCACTACCGAGACCCCGAAGAAAACTTCCCGGGATGTCCCTCCCCCTCCTCCCGTTCAAGTGGGCGAGGACACAGAGTATATCATCAAGAACATCATCGGCCATTGACGACGAGGCAAAATGACAAAATATCTCCACTGGATTTCGGAGCTCAACGAGCGTCGGGCCCCGCACCCAGGCGCCCCTCTTGCAGCATCGCGAGTGGTGACCCCGGCACAAAGGCCCTAGGCATGAGTGTCTGCAGTGAGCTCACAGAGGTACATCCAGCGTACCTCGTAGGGCACGATCTCGTCACTCGTGAGTTCCATATTGCTTGTGATGCAGCAGCTGATCTTGTGGTTGTCAGGCCTAGCACCAAGGCGTGTACCCTTGCCACGCAGAGCTCTCCCTCTGTGGCGCCCGACCCGGGTACCCTGAGGGAAGCTCTCTCATCAAAGGATGCTGACACCTGGCGAGCTGCCTGCGAGGATGAGCTTCGCGCTATCCGAGAGCATAGAGTCTATGAGCTTGTCGACCTTCCGCCTGGGGGGAAGGCTCTTCAGTTCAAGTGGGTCTTTTACAAGAAAGTGAAGCCGGATGGCTCACTGGAACGCTACAAGGCCCGCTTGGTCGTCAAGGGGTACTCTCAGATTGAGGGCGTCGATTACACTGACAATTTTTCCCCTGTCGGCCGCATGACCTCAGCTCGAGCTCTAATCAGTGTAGTGGCTCAGCATGACTGGGAACTGCACCAAATGGATGTGAACAATGCGTTCCTCCATGGCTCTCTGGATGAGGAGATTTACGTGGCTCAGCCACCAGGCTTTGAGGACGGTGACAAGGTCTGGCGCTTGCGCAAGTCCTTGTATGACCTCAAGCAGTCTCCGCGGTGTTGGAACCGGGAGATCACCGGCACTTTGACACGTGCGGGATATGTACAGAGCGAGGTAGATCCCTCTCTCTTCATCCTACCGACACCCGAGCGGTTCACCGCCATCCTGGTCTATGTCGATGACCTTCTGATCGCGTCTCTGTCCTTGGAGGCCGTGAAGGAGGCCAAGGCTGTCCTTCAGACTGCCTACAGGATGAAGGACCTCGGTCCTGTATCGGTGTTTCTTGGTATGGAGATCGTGCGAGATCGCAGGCGTCGGACACTGTTGCTGCATCAGGCCCAATATGCACGAGTCGTGGGGGAGCGTTTCAGCGATCTCCTTGGTGCAGTACCCACCGCTTCCACACCTCTTACAACCGATGGGCAGGATGCCCTGAAGGTGGATGATCCCACACAGCTGGGGGAGACAGTGGACGTGACCTTGTACCTCCGTCTCATCGGATCTCTGATGTACCTGGCCACTACCACACGTCCTGACATCGCTTTCNTTTCAGCGATCTCCTTGGTGCAGTGCCCACCGCTTCCACACCTCTTACACCCGATGGGCAGGATGCCCTGAAGGTGGATGATCCCACACAGCTGGGGGAGACAGTGGACGTGACCTTGTACCTCCGTCTCATCGGATCTCTGATGTACCTGGCCACTACCACACGTCCTGACATCGCTTTCACTGTCAACCTTCCCACTCAGTTCTCGCAGGCTCCTCGTGCCAGAGCCCTTCATGCGGCTGTGCGAGTGGTACGGTACGTGGTCTCCACGCTGTACCTCGAACTCTGCTTTCATCGGTAGTGTTCGATGGTCCTTCACGGCTACACGGACAGCGACTGGGCTTGGAGCCTAGATGGACGCAGCTGTACTGGCTACGTGTTCTTGTTCGGTGGTACTGCTCTATTTTGGCGTAGCGGGAAGCAGGGCTGCATCACATGTAGCTCGTCAGAGGTAGAGTACGTTGCTTTGGACGCAGGGGCTGCTGAGGCGGTATGGCTGCAGCGCATGTTTCTTGAGCTTGGTCAGTCAGTACCCACCATTGTGCTTCGTTGCGATAACCAGAGTGCTCTCACCATTGCGGAGAACTCCGGTGTCTTTCACGCTCGCACGAAGCACATTGCGGTTTAGCATCACTTTGTGCGTGATCTGGTGGAGCGACACGTGATCTCCGTCATGTGGGTTGGCACTCACATGCAGCGTGCTGATTTCTTGATGAAGGCACTAGCTCGAGGAAAGTTCCTGGTGGCCATTCATTCTGTTGGGCTTCGCCCCATGCCTGAGGGTGGTTGAGTGTGGGATGTGTGTCCGTGTCTCATCTGTTTCACACTCACTATTGTATTTGTCCCAGTGCTGCAAGTGTATGGACATGCGTACCATCGGGTCATGGGGGAGTGTTATGATTTGTGACGTTCTTGTACAGTCTACTGTGACCACTCGGCCGTGTCCATACTCGTGCAGATCCCTGAGGCGGGCCCTAGTGACGTCGGTCCGACAACGGGCGGCGGACTACCAGCTTGGAGCTAGCCGACTACCGTTCCAAAGCCCCGGACACTGCCAGGACTCCCTGTTGTTTTTCTGCAGCCTGCAGGAGTCTTTTCGACGGACTGGTCATGAGCCTGATTTGCATGTTTTTGCATTGCTTGTCCACCGTCTGATGATGGATACATGCATGTGACCAGTCGTAGCGTCCGTCTTGTGATCCTGCACGTCTAGGTTCAGACGGCATAGCATTCTGACATGTGTGCACAAAGTTCTGGCCAAAACAGTGGTTTTCGGCCAGTTTTAGGACAGCTCTTGGACCGCTGCGTGCGACACCCGCTGTGCGCCGCGACAGGTATTTAGGCCATGGACCTGTCATTTGTTAACTCTCTCTGCAAATGCTATTGAAGCATTCAGACACTTTGCCTTGTGTCCCCTAGCCAAACTCTTGCCGTTGCGTGCACGACTTGTGACTGTCGTCACCGTCTGATCAGGCACTGACGCCTGGTCAACGGGAGTGTTGCTAGGAAGCTTCCTTGCATCTTCTCATGGTATCAGAGCANTGCACGTCTAGGTTCAGACGGCGTAGCATTCTGACATGTGTGCGCAGAGTTATGGCCAAAACAGTGGTTTTGGGCCGGTTTTAGGACAGCTCTTGGACCGCCGCGTGCGACACCCGCTGTGCGCCGCGGCAGGTATTTAGGCCATGGACCTGTCATTTGTTAACTCTCTCTGCAAATGCTATTGAAGCATTCAGACACTTTGCCTTGTGTCCCCTAGCCAAACTCTTGCCGTTGCGTGCACGACTTGTGACTGTCGTCACCGTCTGATCAGGCACTGACGCCTGGTCAACGGGAGTGTCGCTAGGAAGCTTCCTTGCATCTCCGGCCACCGGGCTCACGGGAGTAACCTGAGCTCGAGGGACGCACCTCAGGCTCAGGGACAGGCACGACCACAGCTCTTGGAGGCAAGGCAGCCGGTGATGTCGTGCGAGGAGATACGTGTGTGGGGGACATGGGGCTGGATGTGACAGCATGAGCGGGCAAGACTGGACCTGACACAGAGGCAGGAGTACCAGCAGACGCAGGGACGAGAGTAGGTGAGACTGGACCAGACACAGAAACAGGAGTGCCGGCTGGCGCAGAAGTAGGCGCGAGAGCTGAAGCAGGGACACCTGTGGGGTGTGAAACAGGCTGTACGGACGAGGTCTCTGGACCGACAGTGATGATCGCCGGGTCATCAAGGGCCGGAGACCGAGAGGTGAAGGGGGCTCGAACGGACACATAAGCCTGATGAGAGGTGCTCGCTGGCGTAGAAGTCTCCCCCATCTTCCGAGAACCCTCGCAGGTAGGAACATGTGTTGCGGAGAGTGTCGTGATCGAAGTCAGGTCACGGTAGGTGAGAGACTCGAAAAAGAGCGCGTCGCGTGACTCAATGACGCGATGACGAGTAGGGTCCCAGAAGCGCCAAGCCTTCGATCGCGGGGAAATGCCTACGAAGGCACACAAGCGGCCCCGAGGTGAGACCTTGGACCCCTGCTGGTCCTCGGTGTACCACACGGAGGCCAGGGATCCCTAGACGCGAGCGAGACGAAGGTCAACACGGTGTCCAAACCAGAGCTCATACGGTGTCATATGGTCCGGAAGTGGACCGTGCGGGAGGCGGTTCCAGACCCAAGTCATGTAGGCGAAACCCTCAAAGACAAAGGACTCAGGGAGACCGCACTCAGACCGCATAGCGCAAACCGCATCCTCCATGGTGCGGTTCCAACACTCGGAAACACCGTTCTGCTGACGGGTAGCAGGAGCGGAGACCTGGTGAAAAATCCCATGCTCAGCAAAGAATCCGTCCATCTCGCCAAGGAACTCACTGCAACGATCCGAGCAGAATGTATGTAGCGTGTGACGTGACTGACGCTCAGCCATTACTAGCTAGAGTCGAACCGCAAGGGCGGCGTCGCTCTTTTGACATAGGCTGTAGACCCACCGCATCCAGGTAAAGTCATCAGTCAGAGTCAGAACATACCGGCCTCGATCAGATAGGGACTCGACCGGAAGAGGACCGAGAAGGTCTGAGTGAACTAACTCGAGAGGCCGAAGCGCTCGGGAACGTGAGTCAGGGTAGGTGCATCGATGCATCTTCCCCTGAGCGCAAAAGAGACATTCAGTCTTGGGTGGCTCCTCGAAAGAAGTCGCGTCAAGACCGGGAGCTGGTTGTGTCCGAATGAGCTTCCACACAGTATCGGAGCCCACGTGATACAGACGGTGATGAAGCAACCGCTGGTATTCCGGAGACAGAACACCAGTGACAAAGACCCGACCGGAGGAGGAAGGAGAGGAAGGGGAGGAGGTACGAGAGACGCGGTACAGATCATCTACGACAGAGGCATGAAGGACAACACTGCGAGTGTCAGTAGCAGTCACAGTCGTTGAGTCTGCGGTATGCTCCACAGAGAGACCCATCAGTGTGCAGACGTGCACAGAAAGCAGGTTGAGCTCAAGATCAGGCACAAACAACGCGTCACAAAGGTACAAGGGGCTAGACGGACCGTCGAAACATAAAACCCCAATACCATGGACTGGCAAGGACTAACCAGAGCCTGTACGGACGGACCGGACAGACGTGACGGGACCGAGAACAAAAAAATCACTATGACGACACGTCATGTGATGAGTGGCACATGAATCGATGATCCAAGTGCCACCGGAGTCACGACCGGTGGACGTCACTGTACAACGGACAATGGAGCACTCGGCATCAGAGGGACGTTGAGCCGTCAGTGGGTAGGAACGACGAAGGGCACAAAGATGAGACTGATGAACCCAATCGGTGCAGTGAGGCCCATCATCATCACATGCTGACTGTGCTCCCCCACACACATCGTTACGAATCACAGAAACGGACGGACAGACAGTCTATGGACCACCCAACGATGACAACACACTCGCACCTCCCTGAAAGCGGAGCGCCAGAAGGTGTCGGAGCTCAGCGATGGTGCGGTCACGTGGGTCTGGATCGCTGCTACTCGCCGGTGGGGAAGCGAGAACAGCTACAGTCGTGGTCGCCACGCGTCTGGAGGATGGCGAGGATGACGTGCTGGACGTGGAACGGAGGGCGTGTGCAGCCTGGAGCCCACGAGTAATCCGCGCCCAGTCGAGCGGCTACTGGCACTCGGTGTAGCGATGGGCGCCTCCACACTTGTAGCAGTGAACAAAACGTCCACTGCTACCACTGGAGGATGACTGGTGTTGTGACTGCTGCTGACCTGATCCATGCTTCCCCATCTTCTTCTTCCCCTGAGCTGCTGTTGCAACACCCTGTGTCTGAGTGGGTGTGGGCAGGGCCGAAGAGGAGGAGGAAGATGAGGACGTGATGGAGGATGAAGAAGGAGACTGCAGGAGGGAACATGATGGTGATGCGACGACTGCTGTAGCAAGGGAAGTCTCCTGATGGGCCACGGCTGCCTCGCGGGCTGAAGTCACCTGGAGGAAGAGCTGATGCGCCCAAGGGAGAAGCTGCAGAGTGGCTGAAAAGGACTTGAGGACAGCATTGTTGTACCGTGTGAAGATGTCAGTGTACTTAAGGTGAACTTCGAGCATCATCGTACGGAGCGCCCAAAGCTGTGTGCCTCCTGAGGTCCCAAGGCGCGTGTAGATGTGCATGGCGTTTCGCCAGTAATCGGCTGCAGGCTCTGCAGGCCCCTGACGGAGAGAGTGGAAGGCATGAATGTGTGCTGCATGAGTGGCGTGCGTCTTTACGGCCAGCAGGGATAAGGCCAGATCCCAACCTCCACGTGGATCGGCACCGGTGCATGTGCCGGGCTCGCCAAGGAAGGGGCGGAAGTCGACGACGGTCTCGCGTGGCATGGCATAGAGGAGTCCGTGCATCGCCCTGGCTGTTGTAAGCACCTGTGCTGAGTCTGTAGGCTGATATGGGCTGTGGTAGTAGGGCAACACACCCTCTGAAGTAGCCCAAACCTGAAAGAGGATCTCCCAGCAGTCGAAGCCATCCTTAGTGATGTATCGTGGAGGTGGTGTCTCAGAGTCCTTGGGTTGCCGCTCCGTGGGGAGAGCAACCGCATGCCGAGGAGGACGAGGGACGGGGAAGACTCCTGGAAGGGGATAGTCACCGGGATAGTCGGGTGACCGAGGAGATCTGGTGCCCGTCTACAACTGACGGAGGCGCTCCTGAAGAACTCGAATCTCATGATCCAGGGAGTCGTCTGTCATGCCTGGCATGAATGGATCATCATCCAGGAGGTCAGAAGGTGGTGGGTCAGGTCGAGCTCCTGTCACGGGTGCCTGAGCCGACTGCTGTGTAGAAACCGCGACGCCGGCAGCTCCCTCGGAAACCTGCCGTGGGACCGTGGACTGGGCACGTAGAAGCTCAGTCAGCGTACGGATGGCATCAGTCTGCTCCCACTGTAGGCGACGCATCTCAACCTGCTGGCTCCGCAGGTCCTCAATGGCCTGCGAGCGTGGGCTCAGGACCCCAGAAGAGGAGGAGGGATCACCTGTCCCCTTCCCCTTGTTATCAGACGAGTTCATGTCGCCTCCAAGTATGGGTCGACAGGTCAGGCTTGTCGGATTGCAAAAGCGTCAGCGTTTCTCGAAGAGTTGAGAGGCTGGCAATTTTTGACTGGCAAGTATGGTGCTGACGTCAACAGGTGGTTGCTGACGTCAGCACGACCTGATGACGTCAGCAAGCAAAAATACTGACGTCAGCTCGACTCCCCCCTTTTCGCGCTGCGCAGCAGCTTCCGCTCAGTTGCTGTTGCAGCTGTGCTGTCAGCTGCAGCAGCAGCTGCGTGGCTGCGTGGGCAGCAGTGGCAGCAGCGGCTGCGCAATGCCGTTGCTGCTGCTGCGCGCTACAGCTGCTGCTCGCTGCCTCCGCCGTGCGCTGCTGCTGCTGCCGCTGCTGCGCTGCTGTTGCTACAGCTGCTGTTGCTCTGCTGCTGCCGCCGCAGCTGCCGCT
The DNA here is from genome assembly GCA_023375785.1 of Penium margaritaceum. Taxonomy (NCBI): domain Eukaryota; kingdom Viridiplantae; phylum Streptophyta; class Zygnematophyceae; order Desmidiales; family Peniaceae; genus Penium; species Penium margaritaceum. The sequence continues at coordinate 171,542 of SZWC01003211.1, forward strand.
GCTGCTGTTGCGCTGCTGTTGCTGCCGCTGCTGCTGCTCTACTGCTGCCGCCGCTACGTTGCTGTTGCCGCGGCGGCCGCTGCGGCTGTGGGCGGCGGCTGCACTCGCTGCAGCCGCCACGCGCTGTTGTAGCTGCTGCTACGGTGCTGCTGCTGCCGCTGCTGCTGCTGCTATGCTACTGCTGGCACGGTGGCAACGCCGCTGCTACGGTCTCACGTAATGGGTGTGGCCTGCGTCGACGACGACCGGCTGTCTTCGACAGGCCCCAGTAGATCTGCTGCAGCGGTGACTCTCACTGTTGTTGCTCTGTTGCGTCTCTACTGCGCAGCTCAGTGAGAACTGTCTCACTTGCTCTGATACCAAGAGAAGATGCAAAGAAGCTTCCTAGCGACACTTCTGTTGACCAGGCGTCAGTGCTTGATCAGACGGTGACTACAGTCACAAGTCGTGCACGCAACGACAAGAGTTTGGCTAGGGGACACAAGGTCAAGTGTCTGAATGCTTCAATAGCATTTGTAGAGAGAGTTAACAAATGAAAGGTCCATGGCCTAAATACCTGCCGCGGCGCACAGCGGGTGTCGCACGCGGCGGTCCAAGAGCTGTCCTAAAACTGGCCGAAAACGCCTGTTTTGGCCATAACTATGCGCACACATGTCAGAATGCTACGCCGTCTGAACCTAGACGTGCAGGATCACAAGAGGGACGCTACGACTGGTCACATGCATGCATCCATCATCAGACGGTGGACAAGCAATGCAAAAACATGCGAATCGGGCTCATGGCCAGTCCGCCGAAAAGACTCGTGCAGGCTGCAGAAAAACAACAGGGAGTCCCAGCAGTGTCCGGGGCTCTGGAACGGTAGTCGGCCAGCTCCACGCTGGTAGTCCACCGCCCGTCGTCGCACCGACGACATCAAGGCCCGCCTGAGGGATCTGCACAAGTATGGACACGACAGAGTGGTCACAGCAGACTGTAAAAGTGAGAAACTGCTAGGAAGCTTCCTAGCATTGCTGCTGCTGACGTGGCGACACTGTCCAGTCAGCTGATGCACTAGCAAGCAGGCAGGTGCAAGAAACAGCAAGGATCAGGCTAGGGAGACGCGCAAAGTCTCATAAGCTTCAATAGCTTAGTAAATGCAGAGAGAAATGACAAATGACAGGTCCAGGGCATAAGTACCTGCCGCGGCGCACAGCGGGTGTCGCACGCGGCAGTCCAAGAACTGTCCTAAAACCGGCCCAAAACCACTGTTTTGGCCATAACTCTACGCACACATGTCAGAATCCTGCGCCGTCTGAACCTAGACGTGCAGAATCAAAAGACGCACGCAATGACTGGTCACATGCATGCATCCATCGACTGACAGCGAGTATATAATGCAAAAACATGCAAATGGGTCTCATGCCCAGTCCGCCGAAAGGCGCCTGCAAGACGTAGAAGGCACAGCAAGGAGTCCCGGTGACATCTGGGGCTCTGGAACAGTAGTCGGTCAGCTCCAGACGGGTAGGCCGCCGCCTGTCGTCGCGCCGGTGTCACCAGGGCCGCCTGCCTCAGGGATCTGCACGAGTATGGACACGGCCGAGTGGTCACAGTAAACTGTACAGAAACGGCACAAATCACAACACTCCCCCATGACCCGATGGTACGCATGTCCATACGCGTGCAGCACTGGTACATCCACATAGTGAGTGACACAGACAGATGAGACAGC
>SZWC01003212.1:16349-28571 GCA_023375785.1 Penium margaritaceum
CCCCCCCCCCCCCCCCCCCCCCCCCCAACCCACATCCCCACCCCCCTGGCCCCCTCTTTCCTTCTTACTCCAATCGGCCGCCGCTGTAGGTCTTGGTCTTGTTGTCTGCGAACCACACGAGCGTGGGGAAGCCGTCCACGGAGTACTCCGACGCCAGCTGCTCGTGCTTGGTGGCATCCACCTTCGCCAGCACCACGCCGTGCTCCTTGAGCTTCTCCGCGGCCGCGCGGAACTCGGGCGCAAGGTTCTTGCAGTGTCCGCACCACGGCGCGTAGAACTCCAGCAGCACGTACTTCGACCGGGCGAGGAGGTCGGGGAGGGTTTCGGCGGTGACGGCCACCACGTCACCGTCGTCGCCCTCCGGGATGGCGTCCGCCTCGTCCTCCTCCTCCCCCAGCTGGCCCTCCTCCGGGTCGTCCTCGGGCGGGAGCTGGTCCTCGCCCTCGGGCCCTGGGTAGTCGTCTTCCGGGGGAAAGTCATCGGCTTCGTCGTCTTCGAGGCCAAAGTCGCCATCGTCATCATCGGCGAGGTCGAGGTCGTCGCCGTCGTCTTCGTATTGCGCCGCCGCCAGGCGCGCGTACGGCTGCGCGAGCAGCAGCAGCGCGAGGGCGGCGATGAGGACTAGTCGCAGGTTGGCGTTCGCCATTGCGCTGCGCGCGCGTGTCGATGTCAGCTGCGGATCGAGAGGCTGTCAGAGGGGCCACAGGGGTGCGAGGGAAGGAAGGAAAGGGAGACGGAGGGTGCAAGGTGGTGGTGCTAGAGAGGGATCGGCAGACAGCAGGCGAGCAGGGTGCTGTGAGCAGTCGAGAAGCGACGGTGAGGCGGCAAGACCTGTTGTTTGCGTGGGTCGTTTTTTGTTTTCCTCCTATTGGGTTCCGTCTAGGGCCGGGGTCACAGGCCATCACTGATGGGCTTGAAAATTCGACGACGAAAACCGGCTGATGGCCGGCTGTTCCGGCGCGAAGTTTCATGACGTTAACCGCCCTCGTAGTTGGCTCTAAAGATTTGAAATGTTCGCGCTAACTTCGTCACCGCCACAACTGGTCGTGAAATCGTCTTCGACCGATGGCTTATGACCGTGATGGTGATGGACCGACAGCTCCACCTGGCTGTCAGCGCACGTGACTGCCCATCAACGCCGATCAACCCTTTCGGCTGATGGGCGCTGATGGGCCGTCGTCGTCATCGCGCGAAACTGGAAATTTTTAATGAAATAACCCGCCCTCGGATCAGATAACACCTGCCTGTTTCGCACGACGGCGAAAGTCGCATTACCCGTTGACCCATTTTAAAATAAAAATTGAACTAGTGGCGGGAAAGATGCGATTTTTTACCCATCAGCGATAGCTGATGGCCTGTGACCGTGATGGCCAGTCAATCGCTCCAGATAATCCGTCCGATTTAATTTTGTCGTTCTCGCGCTTTTTTTTAAACCCCATCTGATGGCCTGTGACCCCGGCCTAGATCAGGAAGCAAAATCCGTCCCTTCACTTGGGCCTGGGCAGGACGGGCGACGCGCGAAAAGGGAGGGATGTCGATCAGCCGCCGTCTGGAGGGAAGGGCGTTGGCCTCAGCCCGTGCAGCTCGTGACCGTGGGCTGTCGCCGACGCTAACCGATCCGCCGCCCGGCGAGTGGCCAATGGTTGGGATGCGTCATGAGGAGCTGTTCAGTTGCAAACAACCAGTGTCCTGGACGTCCACGAGAGCTCTACTACCGATGTTTGCCTACCGATATCGTAAGAGAGCGGAAGCCCAGGCCTAGCTGAGATTCAAGTGGGGATAATCTTGGGACTTGTACCATCCGTTTTTATGCTCTATTCATCGACGGAGTGGAACTAGTTCTGTATGCAAATGTAACGAAAGCTTGCAACCTCGATATGACCGTGCTTTTTCTGTTGCAGAAGGCACCGGACGACGACTTTCATATAGTAGTGCGTCCCGACTGGCCCGAACGCTAGATTAAGACCCCCCTCGGCATTGCCGAGACGTCGGTGTTGCCGGCCAGCACGCAGTGTCGAGCCAGGGAGAACGAAAATCCCACTAGGTGAGCAGGATAATGGTGGGACAACCTCCCTTTGCTGCCAATTTTAGGGGCTGAAATGCATCGATGACTCTGGTTCGAGCGTTTTCCCCAGGTTTTCCGACGGCGAAAGCTCAAGACATTATCTGTTCCAACTTGACGAGGCCCGATGATGACCAGTTCGAGCGGTGCGAGTACACACCGACAGCGGAACGCAGCTCCTGGACTGGTCGCAACGCGACCCAGCGTTGCACGGAGAGGGTATCCTCGACTCTGAAGCAAGCCGGGAAGGAAAAACCGTCACTGGAGCGACAGAACCAGTGGGCGGGAAGGCCTCAAAGTAGCCCGGATTTCGCGACTAGTAGACATCTTACCCAAATATATCATAATGAAAAACATACAACCCCCCAGTCGAGGAAAAATACATAATCTAACATCACCCTATGTTAAGCCGAGAGAAACGTAGATTCATTACAGGAAATAGGTGGGAATTGGTAAAAACTTCAAGGAACTGTCACACAACACTATTTCTTGCGTTAAGTCTACTTCGATGACAAGTGTTGAACGAGTCAAGCGCACATATACAATGACCTCAATCACAATCAAGTACATGTTGAGTCCTCACCTCTCAAACCGAGCGAGGCTCGCAACATGGCGCCATGAGTGGTTTCTTCGATAAACTCTGTCGAGAAGTCAGGTTGTTTCGAGAATATTGAGGCGCGGTTTCATAAGAGCCTATCGACATCGAGAAGTCTACCGAAAAAAATCGAAACATCAATACTTCTTACCAAACTTCTAGCGACCATTCCAAATAATGGTCGAAGTTGTCAGAACCTTCCGAAATGGAACACTAGAAAATGGGGCAATGGCGAGAATTCTTACGCCGAGCGGTACGTAGGTGGTTCATAGGGATAAGGTGCGGGAAAAAATCAGATCCGGGAGTGTGGGACACTTTTATAACTTTTATTAAGCAGTAAGTGTACTTTGATGACAAGTTTCGGATGTGTCGAGCACATGTATACAATGCCGAAAATGAGAATCTGGCATAAGTCAGGTTATTGACGTTCAAGTCCAGCAACCCGTGCAAGGTAACGCTGTGATTGGTGGATTCGAGAAGCTACGCCAAGAGCATCATCGACAACTTGATCGAACGATATCGAAACATCGATATGGTTCGCAACACTTCTATCGATCATTCTGGAAAGTGGTCGAAGATTTCAGAAACTTCTTGAACGAAGGCCAACCGCCCCGACCTCCAGTGTTCCTTCTGGAACATTGGAGGTTGGGGCCGTTGACCAAAATTCCCTCGACAGTACGGCGTAAACATCCTGAAGTCGCCGCGCGGTGGGCCATGAATGCAAGGATAGACATGTTCACTCGCGAGTTTTACTGACTCGTGTACGTCAGGGGCACAACACTTCCCCCCTTTCAGCTGCGACGTCCCAGCGCGCTAACAGACGTGGGCCGGTGACGGGGAAAGTAGCCGTTGGTCATATGATTGACATCCCAGAGGTTGTCGTACAGCTCCCAACTGTTGTGTGCGGCATCGTAGCCGTGCCACTTGACCACATACTCTTTTGATTTTTCACAGCGTCAATTTCCGCAGATACTTTCAATCACGTACTCCATATCCCCGTCCACTTGTACAGGAGGTGGAGATGCGACGTCTCTGCCAATGAGGTCGTGTTGGGGTCCCAATAGTGCTTGAGATTGTTGATGTGGAAGACAGGGCGGATCGCCATGCTGTCGAGGAGACGAAGTCGAGCGACGACTGGGTTTGCATTCTCTCGATCTCAAACGGTCCAAATCTTTGCGAAGTCCTGTCCTCGAAATTTGATATTCTCTAAGCTAAGGAGGACACGATCGTAAGCGATGAACACGTCATTGTTGCCATGTCGGTTAGCTGCCCGTTTCATAGCTACTTTTGTCTTCGCGAGGGTCTGCCATGTTTCCTCCCAGATACTTATGAAACCCCTGTAGTGAATGTCAACCGCGAGGAAATTATGCCGGTCTGCAATCGTGCCGGTGTGGCAGGAAGTTCGTAGTACACCACCTAAAAAAGGTATTTTGCATGTTGTGGAAGTGGCAAAGTTGTATGCGAGTTAAGCGGTTGGCAGTTTTGCTCCCCAATCGGTGTCGTGTGGTTTGCATAAATTTTGGAGAAGGTGTTATGCCGTCTAGTTGGTTCTCTTAGCTTGCTCGTCGGTCTAGGGATGGATTGCCGTAGATAGATGGATCCGACTACCATAGTGTGTCATCAGTTCACGCCAAAAACACCTAGTGACGCAGCCGTATTTGTCGTTGATGATGGTACGCGGCACTCTATGAAACCGCACATTTTGGTTTATGAATAGCCGCGATGTTCCTTCTATGGTGACAGTGGTCGTCGTTGAGATGAAGTGCGACATTTGAGAAAAATGATAATGGCGTCTTACCCCTTAGGAGTGGCGGGCAGTCCTATCACGGAATCCATGCTCATGTCGAACCACGGTTCCGTCAAAACAGGTAAGGGTTGAAGTAGACTAAGTGGCCACGTGCGATGAGATTTTTGTCTATGACAGGTGTCACACAATTTGCACAAGGCTGCCACGTCAGTCTGCATCTTGTCCCACCTGTAGTGTTGCACCAAATTTTTTTGCGTCTTGTCCTCTCCGAAGTGTCCACCCGGCGTCCCAAGTAGCACCGCTGTATCTTGAACGTGTGCACGATTGCGAGCATCTCCTGCATGTGCACAACGTAGTTCAGTTTCGGTCCTCGCAGTTTTCTCGACATGTGCGGGACCGGTTGTCCTCCACCTCCGTGGTCTTAGAGGAGAACACCTCTGATGGCCGGATTGGACGCATTGGTGGCCTTAATGTAGTCCACCACTGGCTTCACCAATCGCAGGGTTGGAATTGAGGTTAGAGCGTTTCACAAGAGTTAAACACTTCTTGTTTGATGTCCTTCCAATTCCACTTTGTGGTTTTCTGGGTGAGATTAGAGAGAGACACAAACACTTGAGCATAGTCTTCTACAAATCGACAGTCATAGTTGTAGAAATCCAAAAAAAATCCTAGATTTGTCGAACGTTTATGAGCATCGGCCAATCAGCGACTGCATCCACCTTTTTTGTGTCCATGGTGATCCATCCGCCGCCAAGAATGTGGCGCAAAAGCAAAATCAAACGGCATACAAAATTGGGCTTTGAGAGTTTCCCGAAGAACTTATGTCTTTGTAAAACTTTGAGAACATTTCAAAGATGTCCATTGTGCTCCTCGGTGTGCGGCGGTGCTCTAGGATGTTGTCAAAATACAGGAGGACAACATCGTCCATGTATGAACAAAAAATGCTGTTCATTGCTGCCATGAAGGTTGCAGGGGGCATTCGTGAATCCAAACGGCATGACTATGAACACGAAGTTCACGTATCAGGTGCGGAATGTTGTCTTCTCAACGTCCTTAATAGATTTGCGAACATAGCGATAGCCGTTGCGCACGTAGATTTTGCTCAAAATTCGGGCCCCTCGGAGTTGTTCGAAAAGTCCATCACCTCACGGGAGGGGGTAGCGGTTCTTGATGGTAATTTTGTTCAACGCTTGGTACTCCATGAAAATCCGCACCCCTCGTGTTTTTTCTTCACAGAAAGTACCTGTGCTACGTAGGGTGACATGGAGGGTCGGATGAACCCCTGCCCGAGCATCTCATCCAGCTGTATTGTTTTCGTTCAGTCATATCGTGATCACTGATCCGGTAGCTCCCCTTCACTATTGGTCTGCTACCCGGCTTCAGGTCAATCTAATGGTCAATGTTGCTTTCCAGTGGTAACTCTCAGGGGTGTTCGTTGAGAAACACTCTTCCGAACTCCTCGATAAACTTCGCAAACTCTCTCGCTATGGCTGCGAACTTGTCAGATATTGAGGTTTCTTATGTCGCTTTGGTGGTTGTAACCTCTTCCGCTTCCCCTACTTCCACGTGGACTATCCACGCTTGAGCTCCGTGCTTCAAAAATAGATTGGCCATGTCAAGAGATGGCGGTAAGTGTTTTGTGGCTACCGCAACTTCCTCTGCTATCCATACCTCTGTTTCCGCTCGTAACCGCCGTCGCGTCGTGGTTCGATTGATCAAAGCCAGCTGTTGCTTTCTGTCATTAATGCTGACGTGAATTGCTCTGTTGCTGTAGTCAACCTGCGGATTGTGTTCGTACAAGAATTCTCATCCGAGGATGATTTTTGGTCTCTCATTGGGCAATTTCTCTAGACTGTTACGTCGTACTGATCTCTGATTTACAATCAGGGTGGTTGGAAAAGTCGACGCCAATAACCATCGTCCGTCGACGGTTATTCTTTCAAACACTCCTCTTTTGGTCTAAAAACCCAGCTTCCGAACCATGTAAATGCTGAAGAATCTATAAGAAGCTCCTCCGTCCACTAGTTTTGGGACTGTTCTGCGACTTTTACAACCCCTCGGTTGCACTCATACCAGTATCCCCGGTTGGTTGTCCTTGTACCTCTCGTTGAACTTTGCGATCATAGGGGTTAGTGGGTGCGAAGACGGCGCTGGTTTCATGCTCCGATATGGCGCAGTCACTTGCCCAATCGGATAAAAATAGGAGTGAGAATTTTCTCGGTGGCTTCCGGGAGCAGAGCCATGGACAATTTTTTGCTTTACAATCCAGTCCAATTCTGGCAACCAGGCTTAAAGGGCTTGGATTGTAAAATAGTTTGCGGCATGCACAGGCTTCTACGCATGCCTCTAATGTGTGTGTCGCATACGCAAGCCATTGCACATGCATCCTGGAAGGCAGGGACCAACAGCTATGCAACACGACAAAGCGTTGCGGTCAGGTAGAGTCAGACCTGACTGGAATTATGGCATGAGGCGGTGTGAGAGCTCCTGGTGGGGACCGTCTGCACAAGCAGCACGTGGCCACGACTCAACATGCTTCTCTGCTCGCCACCGAGACAGACTGCGTGGCAAGCTAGAATGCGAGGATTACGGCTACGGAGACCAACGGCTTTCACTGATCCATGAGAAGGGCTAGGATGCGAGTATTACGGCTACGGAGATCTACGGCTCTCACATATCCGTGAGAAGCTCCAGGATTCAAGAACTACAGTTACAGTGAAACTTCACTATGTATTTGAGGAAGCTTCTTCAAGCAAGCGAGGCAGCCAACTTACCAGGGTCGCAAGTATGAAAGGCGGCGGCCCTGACAAATCTTAGTATCTCACCAGGACTCATCTTTCATGTCACATCCTTGTAGCACTTAGCATCTAGAAGCGCCTCAGACCAAGGTTCTGCTGGAGTTTGCCCTGGACACCCCTGTAAGCCTGGCAGAGCTCTGCCAGCCTTGGAAGGAGGAAGCCCTGACTACCTGGAGGCCAGTCTACCTGGAAGACGGTGCTGGACCAAGACCCCTTGCATCGACGGCCTTAACGGCATAGCAACGTGTTGCCCCTTGCGTGGGCCAGGAGTAGTGGTGGAGCTCATATGTAGCCTTTGTTAGGCCTTACTTTTCATGTATCATACTTGTACTTTGGAACCAATCAAGATTTCTTCCGCTATCACATTCAGTTTCCAAATTCATATGCTGATTTGTCTGCTATCTTGTTGCACAAGAAAAGATTCAGTACAAGCAAGGATCCTAGTCCTTGCTACACACCTGCAAATCCCAACATGGTATCACAGCACTAGATTCTGTGTTCAGCTTGTCTAGCGACAGCAGCAGCAGATTGGATTGGTGAAGCAGTTCTTCACCATCCCTGTACAAGCTCAAGGACAAGTGACGTGCGCCTTCTCCAAAGCGTGCAGCGCGACCAGCCCTTCACGACGTTTGGCCTGCACAAGACATAAGCATCAAGAGACCATGAGCAACATGGAGGCGAAGGATCAGAGGGCAGGTTCTCCCACTCTTGATGAGAACTCTTTTTTGTATTGTCTGCGTATGGGTTAGGATCAAGGACGCCATGTCGCAAACCACGCACAATGCCAAGCAGAAGAAGTGCAATGCTTGGCAGATGAGGCGCAACGCATGGCACAACAAGAAACCACAGCTCGTCAAGCTGTGGAGCACAAGAGGGAGGCATTGAGGCAGCATATGGGAGATCAAGAGCTCCTCCGTCAACAAGAGCAGCTGACGCATGCCGCTCAAGCATCTCAGACGCAGCAGCTGCAACAGTCACATGCGGTTCAGGCCGCCCAGATTGCACAACTTCAACAGCAACTGGCGTGGTTTCAGCAACAACAACAGTTTCAACAGCAACAGCTTCAGCAGCAACAACAATAATAGATGCAATGGCAACAAGCATCTCAAGCATCATCCGCGCATTTGCCTCAAGCAAGCCCTCCCCCAGTTGTGCAACCAGCCATGCCTCCGCCAATGCAACCTGTACAACCTGTCCAAGGAGGCATGTCACAGCAGTTTGCAGCTCAACGGCCTCAAGCTGCCCCCACGGTGCCACTCATGGCACAGTTTCAACTAGCACAACAGGCACCTCTACCACAAGCATACACGGCACAACCCGCTAAGGCGCCAGCCGCGCCACCATTCCAAGCTCATCCAGCAATGCAGCAGCAGTGCCATGTGCAAGGCCCCCAGGTGCCTCCACATGGCAAGGCATACCAAGGACTTGAGGACGCCGTACCCCCTGTAGCAGCTGCCTTGCAGCTGCATAAGATAAAGATTGACCAATTTGACGGAGAGAACTTCCCTCACTGGGTACACAAATTCAAGCAAGTGGCCCAGATTCATGGAATTTGGAAGTTCTACACTAGGTACTACGCACCTCCACCCTTGGGATCACCACCACAAGTGGTGTCAGAGTATAGGTATTTCAACCAAGCCGCATTCGTGATGCTGGAAAACCAGTTGAGAAATCGCATCCAACAAGCAATTTGGATGTACGAGGACATGGCAGAGTCTGAAAAGTAAGCATGGTCCTACCTTGTCAGGACCTACATGTCTGGTGACTCTACCTTCAAAGCACACCTCCTGACAGAACTTTCACACATCAGCCTCAACAGCTTTGACTGCATACATCAACAAAGCAAAGTCATTACGTGACCAGCTTACAGTGATAGATGCACCAGTATCCGAACCCGTCTTCGTGACGTTCCTCAACGGCCTGACTGGTGACTGGGAAGACGTGCGGAAGGTGCTTAAGTTCAAGCATGAGAGTGAACTGACTGAAGCATACATCTGCAAGATGCTTCTCACTGAGCAAGTGACCGCCAGCTGGCAAAAGAGAAGAATGTATTTTCACCAACACAACGTACCAAGGTGTCAGCGATGCAGTCAGTTCCACTCAGCGATCACGGAACAGCCAGACACTGATGAAGCCAGCCTCAGACCAGTCTACCGCCCAATCCAAGCCAAACGCATGCTGGCAAAGCTCGCGTGACCAGCGGCCAGGATCACGCCCTGCATATGAATGCCATTATTGTGGCAGGCGAGGGAACGTGAAGAAGTATTGTAGAAAGTGTTTATGGGATGAGGAGCAAGCAAGACGGATGAAGCAAGCAAGCAACTCATGAGGAAAGGGGGAGAAGAAGAGTGTTGAAAAAGTAAAGCATGCCAAGAAGTAAGAGAGAGGCCAGAGAATTAGGCAAAGGAGGGAGGCACAGGCAAGCAATATGACTACACAAGGTCCGTGTTTCGCTCAACGTACGTGTGGTACCTGGATTGTAGATGCACTTCCCACATTAATTTCGACAAGGCGTGCCTCTACGAACTCCTACCCTGCTCCAAGGGCTTCGTCACAGTCGCCAACAACAAGCAAGTTCTAGTGTTGGGAAATGGGAAAATGACAGTGACAGGGTACCGAGGTATCCAAGTCAAGTTTGGAGACGTGCTCTATATACTTGACATTGCTGTCAACCTCCTCTCATTAGGACAGCTGATGAAGAGAGGTGCACGCATCGTCAGCAACGGAGGGCATGTTGCCTTGAAGAGCCGTGAAGGCGAGACCTTCGCGGAAGGTTGCCTCCTACCACACGGCATGATCGAGCTGGATTTCCGAGCTCCAGCATCTGACGAACTCCAATCGCCACTTGCAGCAGCAAGTCTCCACCAAGGCTCTGGTACAGATCTTGCTATTTGGCACAAACAATTAGGCCACGTAAGCAATCAGTTTGTGCAATCAATGTACAAGAAGGAGCAAGTCAACGGCCTGGACATCAAGGATAATGGGAACAAGGAGATAACACAGCTATGCGAGGACTACGTGCGTGCAAAGCTTCCATGACAGATGTTCCCTCCTCCCACAAAGTGTGACGTCAGCCAGAAGGTGAAGCTCGTCCACACAGACATCTGTGGACCACTACCAACTGCCACCATCTACGGAGGAAACCGATACTTTCTTCTTTTTATCGACGAAACAAAACATTTTGTGTGGAGCTATTCTTTACGCACTCGGGATGAAGCTCCCACCTACTTCTTCAAGTGGTTGGCAATGGCAGAGAGGCAAAGTAATGTGAAGTTACAAGTCATACGTTCAGACAATGCCGGGGAGTACACGAGCGGGGAATTCATGTCTCGTCTGGAGGACATGGGGATTGTGCAGCAGTTTTCAACAGTCTACACGCTGCAGCAGAACGGTGTGGCTGAAAGAGCCAATCACACAATGCAAGAGACATTAAAGGCTATGCTTCTTGGTGCTCAGCTCAGCAGCAACTGGTGGCCTCATGCGCTGAGGCAAGCAGTTTGGGTACGCAATCGCGTACCACATGTGGCCCTGCCTGACATGACGCCATTTCAGGCATGGCATGGTGACAAGCCTGATGTCACCATGCTTAGAACCCTTGGCTGCATGGCACTCTTCCACGTGCCAAAGGAGCGCCGCAAGAAGCTGGTAGACAAGGCATCGTGGGGAGTTTTTCTTGGACAAAGCCCTAACATGAAGGGCAGGGAGATCTACGAATGAGACTCGCAGAGAATCGTTGTCTGCCGTGACGTAATCTATTTTGAGAACCTAACGCGCCAAGCATGGGAGGAAAAGCAGAAGATAGCTCGAGGTTTCCTTCACACCTTCTACGACTTCTACAATGAGTCACTGAAAGAAGAAGATTAAATTCCAGATTTACTCACCCTTGCGGATCTGGATGAGGCGCATGAGGAGGCGGTGTGCATGCGTGTGTCCCTCCATGGAGACCACCTGTTAGGTGTGCCCCGAGATCACGAGCCGGTCGAAGAACGATATGGCGAACCCAAGGTGGTGCCTGTGAAGGATGGTGCGCAGGCGACGCGGCAGCATCATCCTCCAGGCGGAGTCCACGACAAGCGTTTCACGCGCCTCCTACAGCAACAGTTGGAGTAGCAGAGAGCAGAGGAGGAGAAAGAACACATCATGGCCATCACAACATGTTCGGTGTACAAGGAAGACGCAGACGTTCTCACTGACTTTACAACTACCCACCTCACTACCCTCCTGGCTTCGACAAAAAGAATCGCCTCCAGAGCCAAGGACTCTAAAGGAAGCTCTCAGTGGAGAGCATGCAACTTGTTAAACATTGTAGTTTAGTACAGCGAGACCCGTCTTTGAGATGGGAGCTGTTGAATGTGTTTTTAGGAAAAAGAGCGGTCAGGGTCAAATTCGACCGCAAGCGGATGGGCGAGGTGGCTGTCCACTTACGTGAGCCACCTCGCCCATGTATACTCCGCCTCTTGTCATTGTCAGTCACTTGTCTTTTCTGAACTTCACAACTTCTGCCTCTCTCCTCTACCCTAGCGACATCCTGTTTCAACATGGCATCAAGCCCGTGACGATTCCCCCTCCTGCGGGTCGCTCTCCTCTCCTCCCCCATCGCTCGTCCGCTTCCGCATCTGCCGTGGGGTTTATGCAACTGTTTGCTCGTCCCCGACGGCTGCCCCCAGCTTCCTCTCCCGTTCTCCCCCGCGCCGTGGCCTCCTCCCCTGACCGCACCGGCTTTTGCCCTCCACCCGCACCCTCCGTGGCGTCCGTGGCGCTCGCTCACCAGTGGCGCACGGTTCGGCCCCCCCCTTTTTTTCCCCCGCTCGCTCGCTCGTACTTCGAGGAGGTCGCCCTCCCGTGGCGCTCGCTCGCCCCCCCTCCCCCCTGGTCGCCGCCTTTTCTTCCCCCTTCCCCCCCCTCTTCCTCCACCTCCCCGTTCTTTCCTCGTCTACTGCCCCTCGTTCCCTCCTTCCCTCGGCTCCCCCTCCCTCGTCTCCCTCCTCGATCCCGTCCCTCCCTTCCCCCTCTCCCCCCC
>SZWC01003212.1:31159-57768 GCA_023375785.1 Penium margaritaceum
GCCACCCTCCCTCCCTCCCTCCCTCCATCCGGCATCCCTCCCTTACTCCCTCCTCCCTCTGGCCTCCATCCCTCGCTCCCTCCCTCCGTTCTTATTCTTTCCTCTTCTGGATCCCTCCATTCCTCCGTCTTAACCCTCTCTCCCTCGATCCCTCCACCCCTCCATTCATCCCTCCGGCCCCTCTCCCTCCATTCCTCCTTCCCTCCATCTCCATCCTCCTCCCTCCATTCCTCCCTCCCTCCATCGGGTCTCTCTCCCTTGATCCCTCCGTTCCTCCACCACCCTCCCTCCCTCGATCCCTCCGTCCTTCCTACTGGCCTCTCTCCCTTGCTCTCTCCAGCCCTCCATCTCCACTCTCCTCCCTCGCTCCCTCCATCCTTGCATCCGGCCTCCCTCCCTCGATCCCTCCCTTCCTCCCTTACCACCCTCCCTCCCTCCCTCCCTCCATCCGGTCTCCCTCCCTCGCCCCCTCCGTCTCTCCCCCATCCTCATCGTCGTCGTCGTCTCTGTCTTCCCCGTTGCTTTCGTAGTCCCCTTCATCGTTGCCTTCGCATTCGTCTTCCCTGCCACCGCTGTCGTCGTCATCACCGCCCTCTCTGTTGCCTTCGCCACCACTGTCTCTCTCTCCCTCTCTCTCTCTCTCTCTCTCTCTCTCTCTCTCCCACCTCGCCCCTTCTCCATCCGTGCCTCTCTCTCTCCCCCTCTATCTCTCTCTCTCTCTCTCTCTCTCTCTCGCTCTCGCACTCTCTCTCTCTCCCTCCCTCCCCCCGACCAGCTCTCTTTCATCCCAGTCCCTCGCTCCCGTTTTCTTCCTTCTCTCGCTCTCTCATGATCTCGCCTCATCTGGTGTATCCTTTGTCTTTACATCATGTCGTGGTGTAGTCAGTCGTCTCTCCCTTCCCTCCTCTCGCTTCCGAGTGTGTCCCTCCCCACGTTGCACCCCTCGGTGCTTCCCTTCTCTCCCTCTTCGTCTTGTGTCCTACCTTCTCATCCAGTTCCTATCCCACCGCCTCTCCCTCCCTATGCTCGTGGCCCTTGCCTGTCCACGTCTGCTCCTCGTTCTCTTCTCTGCTTCTACTATGCAACCTCAGGGCATGCTTGGCAGCATTGTTCGCATCGCCCTCCCTTGTGGGTGCCTCGCGGCCTCCGCAATGTTTCCCCCGTGTCGTTGTCTCCTCGTGCTCTCTTACCGCGTCTTCCTGCCTTCGTCGCCCAAGTTGCCAGTCTTGCGGCTGTTCACAAGTCGTTGTGCCCCCTCCCCTTGCTTCATGCAGTCCACGTTCTCACGGATGTCATCCGCTTGACGTCCGCACCACCTCGTGCCTGCTCTCTCTCACCTGTCGTCGCCCACCACCTTCTTTGTTCTCTCGCTCTTTTCCCTTCCCTCTCTCCTCTTCCCTCCTCCCCTCCCACCTCTGTTCCCTCTTCACCAACCCCCTCTTCCCCCATCCTCCCCTCACCCACCCCCTCCTCGCTCCCATCCCTCATCTCCCTCCCCCTCCCCCTCGCTCCCCCTGCCTCTTCCCCCCTCCCCCTCCTCTTGTTCAACCTCTCTCCCTTTCTTCCACAACCTCTCTCTCCACTTCTCCGTCCCTCTCTGTTCTTCCTACACCTGTCACCTCTACCACCATCCTCCCTCTCACTTCCACCCCCTCACACCCCCTCTCCCTTTGTCTTCCACCAGTCTTCCCTCCACTCCCTTCAACCCCACCAACCTCGCTCTTCCCTGCCACCCCCTTACCTCATCCCCCTCCGCTCTGTCACCGTCTTCCTTCCCTCCTTCCACCACGTCCACCACCCCCACCTCGCCATCTCCCCTCTCACTTGCATCCGTCACCACAATCGCTCCTCTCCTCCCACTTGCCACCATTGCCTCCACCTCTTCGCCTCCGCCTCCACTCGCTTCCTCGGCCCCTACCTCACCTCCGCTCCCTGCTCATTCCTCTTCTTTCGACCTTCCTCCCTTGTCGTCTCCATCCTCTCCCCACTCTCCTCTCCCCCTCACTCCTCTCCCGGTGTCCGCCCATGCTCGCAAACGAGCACGTCACCTCCTCCGTCGTCTCTCCATCCCACCTCCTTCTCCATCGACCCCGCCTGAGCCATTGCCTTCGTCTACCTCCTCCGTTCCCTCTCCCGTCCTGAGCGACCTTCATCATCGTCTCATCGCTCTCAGCCGACGCTTTCCTGCTCTCCTCGCTGCCTACGGCCTCACCGAACCCCACGTCTCCACTCTCTCCCTTGATTCCCTTCACACTGTCATCGACGACGCCTCCACGTTGGTTTTGTCCACAATCGCGCTCCTGGTTCCATGACCCCATTCCTGCCAGAGCACCATGTTGCTTCACCTCCCTCCTGTCTCTCTTGTATCTCATTGATGCTCCTCTCCTTCGTGTGTGTATCCTGCCGTCAACGACGAGACCCTCCTTTGTGTGGGAGCCGCGTCTTATATGACTTTGCCTCAGTGCCAGTCTCGCATCCGTCCTCGTGTCTATCTTACACGTCCCCTTCCTGTGTATGGACTCCAAGTGTTGCTGCATCCATCATATTCCAACAGTAGGTCATGGTCATGTTGAACGAAGTGACAGTGGGAACCACCATCTTGTGGGAATTGTGTCATCATGCGTACGCCTCTTGCATGTTCTGCTTGCATAGTGGTGCTAAAATTAGTGACAGCGAGACCCACCACCTTTGTGGGAGCTGTGTCATCATGTGTCTGCCTCCTGCTTACTCCGCTTGCATAATGGTGTTAAACGTAGTGACAGCGAGACCCACCAAGTTGTGGGAGCTGTTTCCTCATGTGCCTGCCTCATGCTTACTCTGCTTGCATACTCGTGTTAAACATTGTAGTTTAGTACAACGAGACCCGTCTTTGAGATGGGAGCTGTTGAATGTATTTTTAGGAAAAAGAGCGGTCAGGGTCAAATCCAACCGCAAGCTGATGGGCGAGGTGGCTGGCCACTTACGTGAGCCACCTCGCCCATGTATACTCCGCCTCTTGCCATTGTCAATCACTTGTATTTTCTGAACTTCACAACTTCCGCCTCTCTCCTCTACCCTAGCGACATCCTGTTTCAACACAACTGAGTGGAAAGCAGCATTGGATGCGGAGTATGGGAGCCTCATGGAGCAAGGCACATGGGAGCTCATGGAACTACCTGCAGGCTCACGACCTGTTGGAGTCAAGTGGGTCTTCCGCATCAAGACAAAGATGATGGCAATATCGACAAGTTTAAAGCCCGTCTAGTGGCAAAGGGGTTTTCATAACTGGAGGAAAAAGACTTTTTTGAGACTTACGCCCCCGTGAGCCGCTACACCACAGCCC
This sequence comes from Penium margaritaceum, assembly GCA_023375785.1. Taxonomy (NCBI): domain Eukaryota; kingdom Viridiplantae; phylum Streptophyta; class Zygnematophyceae; order Desmidiales; family Peniaceae; genus Penium; species Penium margaritaceum. The sequence continues at coordinate 34,482 of SZWC01003212.1, forward strand.
GCATCATGCTGGTTGTTGCAGCACTATTGGACTATGAAGTGCAGCAGCTTGACATAAAAAATGCTTTTCTGCACTAGGAGATTGACACGACTGTGTTCATCAAGCAGCCAGAGGGTTATGATGATGGTAGCGGACGAGTGTGCAAACTAGTCAAGAGTTTGTACGGCCTCAAACAAAGTCCACTTCTGTGGTATCGCAAACTCCAAGGACTTTTGGAGACACTCGACTTCCATCCATCAGCCTACGACGATTGTCGTTTTCTGCACAGACCGTCAACAGAAGAGAAACAAGACTGTTACATTCTGGTCTATGTCGATGACATCTTGATCATCGGCCCATCAGCCACTTTCATGAAAGCCACGGTAACGGCCATGGCAATGGAGGTCAATGTGACACTCATGCCAAGCTTTGAGTTCTACCTTGGCATGAACATCAAGCGTGATTCCACAGCTTGGACGCTTGAATTAAGCGAACAGACCTATGCCACAAAGGTTTTTGAGTGTTTTGGTGTACTCAATCAACACGTGCCAACTCCTCTCACTCATCAGCAGCTGAAGAATCAAGGACAAAGGGGGAGGAGCGAGACAGACTATCGCAACAGAGTCGACTCGCTGATACATGCTACGAGTTGTACACGGTCGGATCTACAATTTGCAGTGAGCAACCTCACACGCGGTAATGAGACTTGCTCAGAGGCAGCATGCAAGGAGCTTGATCGGGCCCTCGGATATCTCAAAACCACAAGCGATGCCAGTCTGAGTTTTGGTATTGCAATTGATCTAGAGCTACAGTGTTATGTTGACGCAGACTTTGGTGGAACCAAGGAGGACCGACGTAGCACGACAGGATTTGTGTGCCTGCTCGGCGGTGGAGCCGTATCGCGGACAAGCAAGAGACAAAATCTGATCACACTCAGCTCCGCAGAAGCTAAGTATATGGCTGCTGCATCGGCTGCACAGGAGGTCACGTACCTACGCAACCTCCTCGAGGACATCGACATACACGCGCATTGGATCCGCTCAAAAGTACAAGATGGCACGATTCACCTCGTGCACGTGCCGAGGACGAGACAAGCTGTAGACTTCCTGACAAAAAATCTCCCCAAAGAAATTCTCTACAGATGCTCGCAGTAGTGTGGATTCGCCACAATCGCGTTCTCAAAGTATGCCCTGAAGAACGGCGAAGAAAATGGCACATGGAAGTCAAAGATCGGACGACGCGCCATCGGTACCTCGTTCAGCGTACCAACCACTATCTCCTGTTTTATGGTGTAAGTGGGTGAGAAAATTACCACTGCAGTAGAGAGGGGGAGCACAGAGAAATCTGTGCAGTCAAAGGAGAAAGTTTCTGGAGATTCTTAGCAGCATCCTTGCTTTCAACAGTCGGTGGACTCGAATAGGTTCGCTAAGAAAGCGGAGCCAAACGCGACTGAGTTTTTGCAGGTGCGCAGGATGTACCAGCGCGATTCTACGGGTTGTTTTTGTAAAAAAGAAGAAAAAGGACAGCGGGACGATTCAGCTGCTCGCCAACAAGCTTGCTCGTTGGCGATGAAGCAGAAAGCGACCGCGTGGCTGCGGTCGCGGATTGCGGCCACCGCGATACAAGCAGGTGCCATCGCAGCAGCAGGCGCGGCAAAGGGGGGTGCTACGCAAGAAGACAGTGAAGCAGGCTCGCTTGTAGCTGCGGCAGCTTGCGCAAAGCGAGCAAGGGATCTCGCCAGTGATGGCGAGGTCCTGGTTGTCCCCACACCGTCGCGCGCCATGGCCGGCACTGCTGTCCGGCTACACCAAACCTCAATTGACAAAAAAAGAAAAGTAGGAGAAGGAGATCGAACGACGAAAGCAACGGACGGCAGTCATTCTTCGACATTCAGCTCAGCCTGCACAAAGTGTCTCCCCGAATACGTGGCAGAAAATCTTAACACACGGATTTGCGATATTCACACGGTACCTCTTTGTGGATGCGAACAGGTGTGCGAGGTCTCATTGGGGAAAAAGCTGCGATCGACTGTCTCGATGACAACCGCGCTCCCGGACGATTTGAGCAAGAAACAGCTCACCGAGACACAACCACGCAGACTGGAAGGACAAAAACAGGTCAAGCTGGTGACAGCTAACAAGGCAGCGGCTGTTACTACAACAAATCGGTTGAGCGAGGGTGAATACAGCCAAGCAAGCCTCCCCAGCCGTCAGGTCGCTGTTTATACAGCTCCAACGGTCCAAGAAACGATGGTGGAGCCCGAAAAGATTTTTCTGGACTCCATGGAGGTGTCCACAAGTATCCAGGAGCAAGGTTGGGAGAAGAGAGCCCAGGAGGAGCTTTCTGGACATGCAAGCCAAGCAAGCCGCCAGAATGGTTGCTTTCTGAGGAAGTGACTTAAGATTTTCTGGAGTGGCTTGAGCTTGACCCAACTATCTCCAATTTTCTGGATTCACTGGAGTCAAGTGGGACAGAACCAGAAACAGGCCCCTCAAAGTCCCGAAACACCGGAGGACTCGATATCAAGGGAAACAGTTTTTTCTTCGACACGGCAGCCAACATCGAGAATCTTCTCGATCAACCCATCACCGAAGAAGAGTCTCGGCTCAAGTTCCTCGACGAGAATTTTCGGGAGTCTCTCAAGGAATTTTTTAGCAACACTCCGGCTTGATATGAGATCTTCACAAGCGCACCCATCGAGGGGGAGTGTTAGTGGGTGCGATGACTGTGCTGGTTTCATGCTCCGACATGGCGTAGTTGGTTGTCCGATCGAAAAAAAAAAAATGCGGAGTGAGAATTTTCGCAGTGGCTTCCGGGAGCAGAGCCATGGACAATTTTTCGCTATACAAGCGAGTCCAATTCTGGCATCCAGGCCTAAAGGGCTTGGATTGTAAAATAGTGTGCGGCATGCGTAGGCTTCTGCGCATGCCTCTAGTGTGTGTGTCGCATGCGCAAGCTATTGTACATGCATCCTGGAAGGCAGGGACCAACAGCTGTGCAGCACGACAAAGCGTTGCGGTCAGGCAGAGTCAGACCTGACTGGGGTTATGGCATAAGGCGGTGTGAGAGCTCCTGGTGCAGACCGTCTGCACAAGCAGCCTGTGGCCACGACTCAACGTGCTTCTCTGCTCGCCACCGAGACAGGCTGCGTGGCAGGCTAAAATGCGAGGATTACGGCTACGGAGATATACGGCTTTCACTGATCTGTGAGAAGGACTAGGATGCGAGTATTACGGCTACAGAGATCTACAGCTCTCACAGATCCATGAGAAGCTTCAGGATTCAAAAACTATGATTACGGTGAAACTTTACCGTGCATCTGAGGAAGCTTCTTCAAGCAAGCAAGGCAGTCAACTTGCCAGGGCCGCAAGTATAAAAGGCTGCGGCCCTGACAAATCTTAGTATCTCAGCAGGACTCATCTTTCATGTCACAACCTCGTAGCACTTAGCATCTGGATGCACCTCATACCAAGGTTCTGCTCGAGTTTGCCCTGGACACCCCTGTAAGCCTGGTAGAGCTCTGCCAGCCTGGGAAGGAGGAAGCCCTGACTACCTGGACGCTAGTCCACCTGGAAGACGATGCTGGACCAAGACCCCTTGCGTCGACGACCTTAACGGCCTAGCAAGGCGTTGCCCCTTGCGTGGGCCAGGAGTAGTGGTGGAGCTCATGTGTGGCCTTTGTTAGGCTCTACTTTTCATGTTCCATTCTTGTACTTTGGAACCAATCAAGATTTCTTCCGTTCTCAAATTCAGTTTCCAGAGTTCATCTCCTGATTTGTCTGTTAGCTTGCTGCACGAGAAATGATCCTGTACAAGCAAGGAACCTAGTCCTTGCTACACACCTGCAAATCCCAACAATAGGAACCCTTGTCTGCAGAGATGTGGGCCCCTCACATGGGTGATAAGTCGGCAAAAACGTTTCCGACCGGATAAGAGCCCTGCCGTGTACTCCCCTCCTTTTGTTTCCCAACTCTTTGCTCGTTTTCTATGACTTCTCTCCCCTTTTGGCTTGCTATTGTCGCTTTAACCAGTCGTGCAAGATATGACTTGGCATTCTGCAAGTCCAGCAGAGCCATTGATTGTGTTCATCGACAACGTCAATCTCCATCAGAGATGAGGTTTCTGTCAATTGAGACTCCCGTCCGCCATGATAAGCGTTGTGGCCTTTGGTTTGCCAACTGTTGGAATCCTCCATCCAGGCATTGTATTCAACACTGTCGATGCGGTCGGCTGCTGCGATCACTTGTGGAAGGTCGTCTTGGATGTCCAAAATGGCGATCACTCAGCGAATGTCTCTCTTGAGGCCATTGTCTTAGCAGAAACATAGCTCGACGGATGCAAGGTTGTTGCCGATGAAAATCTCGCGAAAATACTAGGTGTACTCTTTTACGTTGGACTGTTGACACGGACGTTGGAGTTTGTGTCATGCTTCAAGCTTCTCGTTTAGCTCTCCAAAGCGAGCGAGAGTAGTGCATGCAAAGCCACTTTATGTTTCTGGTGGCGTGAGGGAGTTGTGCCACGTTAGAGCTATCTACTTGAGAGGTAGTACCTTTGCGGTCGGTGATTTGAAAGCGATCGCGAGAGCCGTTGATCCAGCTTTGTCGGTCTCTTGCTACCGTTGGATGGCCTTTAGATCGGACCACCAATTCAAAGCCGTGCCACGCAAAAGTGAGGCCGCGAGGTCAATTTTATTTTGGTTGTTGTTGACCCCATTAGCAATGAAGTACACCTGTAAACTCGCCAGCAACTTCTTGACCATCGGTCCCTTGGAGTTTACAGGATCGAACGGGTCGGGAAGTGCCTGTAGAATCTGTGGTTCACTCGAGAGTTGCAAGTTTCTCTTGGTGAGTACTGCTTCCAACGCACAAGAAACTCGAAGCTCCTCTATCGACACGTTCAGTTGTTGGAGTAGATGCTTGTTGAGGCTCAAGTCCTTATTATTTTTGGTAGAGTTCTTCGTTGATTTGCGCTTGTCGGCCTGTGCCTCCCATCGTGCCAAGTGTCGTCCCAACGGGCTGCAACATGGACGAAGGGTTTGCCAAGCCCGAGGGGTCCATCATTGGATTGGTCGTTGGGTTCTTCGGTGCTGCACCATTTGCCATGAAAGTTGTTCGTGCCACCTCATTTGCCTGGAGAGCGTCGTTGTTCATGTGCTATTGATCCGCCATAGCTCGAGTACTCGTCGAGGGCTGTGCTCAATGCCGGGTGCGCTTGCTTCGTTCGTCGTTGTCGTTGCGAGGTCTATAATCTTATGAACAGTGGATATGTGTCGAGGAATCGTGCGAGGTTGTCGCTAGGTAGTTAATGAAATGGTTGTCCCTTTAGTGTCGCTATTGTCTGATACCAAGTGTTACACCGAGTGAAGCGTAGGTGGCTCACAGGGATAATGTTCAGGACAAAAGAGGATTAAAGAGATTGGGACAAATAGATGATTTATGTTATGTAGTGAGTGCATTTCCATGACAAGTGTTCGATGTGTCGAGCACGTATGTACAATACCGAGAATGAGGCATAAGTCAGGTTATCGGCGCTCGAGCGGATCGACCCGTGCGAGGTCGCGCCGTGAGTGGTAGACTCAAGAAGCTCCGCCGAGATGTCGGTGGACTTCAAGAATATCATGATGCCTCTGTATAAAAGTCAAGCATCGTTGAGAAGTCAACTGAACGATATCGAAGATTGATGTAGTTCGCGACACTTTTTTCGATCATGCCGAAGTGGCCGAAGTTGTGAGAACTGGCCAAAATTTGTGTAACGTACCACAGAGGGTCGCTGCACTTGGCCAAAATTTCCTCGGCCATACGACATAGAAACCATGAAGTCGCTGTGTTGTGGGCTATGATTGTAAGGACAGAAATGGACACTTGCAAGTTTTAAGGACTCGTGTACGCCAAGGACGTGACAACAAATGTGCTTGTCCGAATGGCGTAAAAATCCCGAGGTTAAAGCTTAGTGGGCCACAAGTCTTAGGAAAGATATTCCCCCTCACAGAATTCATGGAGTCATGTACGTCTAGGAAGTAACAATTCTTTCCCTTGTAGCCGAGATTTCGTCTGGCATGAGCAGACATAGGCCTACGACGACGATAGTAGGCGTCTAATTGTCGTTGGGCTCCAGGTTGTTGTGTGCGGTATCGTAACTATGCCATTTGACAGAATTCTTGGTCTTTTATTTAGGACTACGTCAATGTCCGAGGATGTCTTCAATCATGTTCTCCGTAACCCCATCTACTTGAATAAGAGGCGGAGGAGTTACGTCTTTGTTGAGGAATTTTCTGCTCGGATCCCTCTAGTGTTGGAACTTGCTAATGTGGACGATAGTGTGGATCGCCATGCTGTCAAGCATGCAAAGTCTAGCAACCATAGGGATTAGCATTCGCTCTATCTCAAATGGTCTCAAACATTAGGGTTTGAGCTCCATGAAATGTTGTCCATGGAGTTTGATGTTCGTCGAGGAGAGGAGGACACGGCTACAAGCACTGAACATGACATCACAACGATATTTTTTTGCGAGTTCAGTAGTTGGCATTTTGTTCATCCAATGCGTGTTGTGTGGCTTGCATAAAGTGCAAAGAAGATGTTTGAGCATCTGACTATACGCTCATTCTGCCCATTGGTTTGAGGATGGAATGTGGTTGATAGCTAGATCTGACTGTCATAATGCGTCATCAATTTGTGCCAAAAAGGACCATTGAATTGGCTGTCTCTGTCACTGATGACGGTATTTGGAACGACATGTAGCGGCACGATCTCATTTACAAACATCCGTGCTGTTCCTTCTACACTGATGGTGGTTGATATCTGGATGAAGTGTAAAGGTTTGAAAAATCTGTCTACCACCACGAGGATGGCGTCACAACCTTCAATAATGAAGACCAAACCCGTTACAAAGTCCATGTTAATGTCGACCCATGACACCGTCGGTTTAGGAAGAGGTTGGAGTAGTCCTGATAGCCTTGTGCAACAAGATTTTTTCTACTTACAGGTCTTGCACGATGTTTAGAAGGCCGCCACATTGGTCTATATCTTGTCTCACCAATAACACTTTTGCCAACTTCGTGATTGTCTTGTCGTCGCAGATGTGTTTAGTTGGACAGGTATTGTGGCACTCCTCCAGTAGAATTTTTCATATTTCTTCGTCTGGTGGCACGAAAACCAGGCGAGTGAATCACCGTGTCCAATAGTGGTCGTCAAACCACAACCTGTTCTTATTAAACCTGCTAAAACACTCGTGACCCTTCACGATCAGCCTCGTGAGGAGTGGGTCTTGTTTGATAAGCATCGTGTTCATCTCAGCCATTGAGTCTGGATGCCAACTCAAAGCATCCGCTACATTTGTTTGCAAGATCTGTACTTGATGTCGCAGTTGAAACTGGATTCGAAGAACCCTATCTGTCGATTTCATCACCCACTCTGATTTGGTTGAGTCTTGAGATATTTGAGTGCATGGTGATCAGTGTGCATGACGCATCGTCGAAAATCTAAGTAGCACCATCACATTTGAAACGCATGCACCAAGTAGTTGAGTTCTGGTCTGCAATTTTTTGCATCATGTGTGTGACCGGTTGTTCTCCACCGTCATTTTTTCTTGATGAGAACGACTCCAATTGCACCTACAAAGCCTTCACCCACGTATACTAAGCCTACACCTGTACCTACAAAGCCTTCACCTTAACCTATTAAGTATGTCCCTACACCTACAAAGCCTCATCTTTGCCTAGGAAACTTCATCCGTACTGACAAAGCCTGCACCTGTTCCTCCAAAGCCTGCTCCTGCGGCTACAAGTTGTGCTTCCACCTACAAACCTTGTACTTGCGCCTAAAAGCCTTGCACCAGTGCCTACAAAGCCAATACCTACGTCTACATAGCCTACCCCTGCACTTACACAGCATGTACCTGGTGCTACAATGCATGTGCTTGCACCTAAAAAGCATGAGCCTGTACGTACAAAGCATGCGCCTATGCTCTCAAAGCCTCCACCTTCACCTCTATTTCCTTCACCTACACTTACAAAGCATGTGCATGCACTAACGATGCATGGGCTTGCACCTACAAAGCCTGCATTTTCCCCTTACAAAGCCTGTGCCTATGCGCACAAATCCTGCGCATGCTTCTACAATGCTTGTACCTACGCCTTCAAAGCTTGCGCTTGTGCTTACAAAGTCCGCACCTACAAAGCATGTAAATACGCCACGAAAGCGTGCTTTTATGCCTACATACCGTGCCAACATTCCTCTATGGTTTGTGCCTATACCTACTAAACCTGTTTTTGCACCTACAAAGCCTACGCCTTTGCTGAAAAATCTTGTACCTACACAACGTTTTCTTTGGTCAACAATAAAGTAAAGGGTACATGTAGGGATTATCCACAAAATTTGATTATATGTATGCCATATCTGGCATCTGGAATAATAAAACTACTCTACCCGGCATTCAGAAGAATAAGATTCCCCTACCCAATGACCTCGGAATATTAGCACTTTACCCACGAACAGAGAGAAATCGCAGCATGATGATGCTGCATGTGATGCAGAGTCAACATGGTGACGCCATCAGTTTCTTTGAACATTCAAAAACCCATCATTCGAGGTGGTTGTGAACCTTTGAAGGTTGGGTTTGTGTTTGGTTTACATGGGGGGTCCGAGACTCCCCATGCATTGAAAGGGAACCTGTTGGGCCCCGCTACCGCGGGGCCCATCAGGAGCCGGCGCAAAAACAAAACCCTAAACCCCTAATGTGATTCGGGGTGTTCTTCGATTAGCGTTTTAAAGCTAAAACTACAAGGGTTTGCGTGTGAGGGGAGAAAATAGAACGAGCGTTTCTGCTGGATGTCGAAAACGGACATTCTGGCTCGATCCCGATTCTCACGTGGGAGTGAGAATCATTAGGGGATTGGACATGCCCCACCTTGCTTCACTCGATCAACGACACATGCCGTTGATTGAGCATGGTGAAGAGAGTGGACAGGACAGTCATTCTTTTTAAGTTGCTGGACAGGGAATCAAGATAATCTGTTTGCCTAGGTAGGGCGTCACCAACCCCTCGTGGATTGAGTTCAAGGGTTTATGTGCATTTAAAAAAATTGATATCGCAACCACGATTTTTTGTGGTACAACATTACATTGACAATCCGATGTAAATGACTTCAAACGGAAGTAGGAGAACAACGGAGCTCGATAACCAGCTCATCTGCTCGCTCTTATATCTTTTACAATAGGAGTTATACATCTTGAGCGGATCAATCTTACATCACAAAACTCTTAGACTCCACCAAAGAACTAGGACAACCTTGCGCGCACCGTCCATGCATGTTCTAAGAAACTAAGCGAGGAGTTCAGTGTATGTTACAAGTTTCAATGGCTGTGTCGGCAATTGAGCTTGACAAAACACGCACAATATTCTTGGTAATTCATAATCGACAGTGCCTTCTCCATCAACAAGCCATGTTCCCACAACAGAAACAATAGCCCCAAGGGCAAAACACTACAAAGCAATCCCCATTTGTGGTATGCAAGACAACCTTTCGTACATAATCACAATAAAATGATTGTATCAACACCGTGGAATGCAATGCTCGGATACAGATGTCTCATTGCTAGCCATTCCAAAACAAAAACTCATATTGTGTTGGCAAGATTCACAGGCCACTGCGACCTCTGCTTGGATTGATGTTGCTGATCAATGAAATCATTGAAATTGCCAGACTTGTATAGTCACTGAACGAGAAGCCTGGCCATAACTTGCACGAAAAACTATAGGAGCAGGCCAGAAGGGGGGAGGGGGGGGGTCGCAAAAACATTGTGATGAATTGGGTTACGGCAAAGGGCATGAATGGAAGGTGAGGGTCTTGTTCGCTTTAAAAAATACGTACCAACCGATTGTAAATCTGAACGGCTCACAAGACCACGGACAAGGTTCCTGACATCTCAAAGCTTCATGAGACGTACGAGGATGAGTTAAGGTCTAGACAAGTACGGGAAATATCTAGATAGATGTTTCCACACGTGCTTCTTGAGAATCGATGGGGTATTTGGCCACCTAGAGATGAGCGTAGAAGTAATAACATGTGACGATAGGCCACATATTGTTTGTTAAGAGCATTGTGAACCATAAACGCATGTAGTACATTATCTAAAATAAATCCTCTATTGCACATCCATGACATGAAGCAAGATATTACTAAGGATTCGGCCTTCAAAAATTTATCCAGATGGCCCTATCAAAAAATCTCATCAACGAGTGTGTAATTCTTAAGTTTAAAGAGACAAACGTAACAACCTCTCTTGTCATTGATTTTGAATGGAGTTGTAGAAGTTGCCAAACGATACCATTGTTATTGGATGGGAGTTTCTCTTACAGTTTCACGGGTGAAGTCATGGTTCATAAGCTATGTTTGAAGACTCAAAGGGAGGTGTTTATGGAAAACACGTCATTAGATGAGTGCACAAATCGTCGATTTAGCAAACCACCCTGTCTGTAAAGTATGGAAGTACATGATGGGATTATCCAAAGAACTTAACCATTCAGCGACCAATAAATCATCATCAAGTGATATTTTGTGTACGAGCACTATTTGTAAGTGAACTAGAGCAACAACACGGTCCACACGAGCATTCACAATGGAAATGCACCTACATCCAAATGAGTGACCCACGATGCCGCGACAGTTACAGAACGCAATAGATGAGGAAACAAGAGAGGAAGTTGTAGCCACCACAATATTATGATGCACGATACCCAAGTTGCTTGTTCTAGCCAAAATAGACTTTCAATGAGGAGCTCGTGTGTGGCTAGTCCATGTGGAACCAAGTGAATAGGGTGAGATTGCAATAGATGACGTAGAAGACCTATCAACCATATACCTAAGGAGTTTCCACCAATCATCACGGAGTTCGGAGGGACTATTCCCGACAAACTACCTTGAGCATTTTGTCCGCATCGGAACGTAGACCACCAGATCGACCTGAAAGTGGGTAGCAGATTGATTGTTAAGGATATCCATCAAATGAGCAAACACGATCTGACCGAGCTAAATCGAGAGCTAGGCAAGATGCCCGGGAATTGTTTCACTCGCCCATCCACGTCACCCTAAGCAACACATGTGTTTTTCTTCGAACGAAAGACTGGAAATGTAAATGTGTGTGGATTACTGAGCCTTGAAGAATATGTATTGAATGTCTATAAAAAATGGCTTTAGGACGTGCGGGTTGCGAAGAAATCAAAGAGGGAATGTGCGGGCTCATCTCCCAAAACGAAATGCCTAGCACACATGGTTGTCTAATCAATCACTATGCAAACCTTTCAAAACAAGCCGATGGCTTAGTGCTCACGATTAAGGCAAATGCACCTCCAAAGATCACTCTTGCCCAGATCACGCCTCTATGCATTGAGTATCACTCCAACGGTCGAGCCGTCTTCTCATATCATGGTCGCGCGATGCTACTTGCCATTCACGTCTGAATCTTAACTCCTTGTTCATGTCCGCTCACCGAAGAGCGCTAGATTTGTTTTCCGTGCACTGTTCTCAGTCATCCATCTTATTGACTTCTTGAGGCTTGATCCTCTGGGTGGCCTCCTGGGCATTGTCTAGTATTTTCCTCTCAGCGTCCATGCTCTTATACTGCGCCTATTTTGACGTTAGCATACTGTTGCGTGGCAGTGCCACGCCGACCGGTTGAAGGAGCCATGTGGCTCGAGCGGAGTCACCTATGACCGTGGGGGGTGAGACGGGATGGCTTGAGGCTCGGAGACCCTCAAGCACCGCTGTTTTGGCATAGTTGGCCAAGGATTACGTCGAATCCGCTGCATTGGTATCAGAGCTCTAGAGCTCGAAACCCACGTTGGGATTACCGGAGATGCCGAGGTGGCTCTCACTCCTAGTGGGGGGGGGGGAGTGTAGCATGGCAGTGCCACGCCGACCGGTCGAAGGAGCCACGTGCGGGGTCACTTGGGACTGTGGGCGGTGAGATGGGATGGCTTGAGGGTCGGAGACCCTCAAGCACCGCGGTTTTGGCCTAGTCGGCCAAGGATTCCGTCGCATCCGTTACACATAGCAGTACCTTCGTGGTGGCTTCCACGTCCATACCTTCGTACTACGTTCACGTCCTCAAGTTTTGCCTTGATCATGTTTGCACTTGTCTGCTGCACCAAATCACGAAGCATCCTTGGCGCTGTTGTTTTTGGTCATGCTCCCGTCTCTCAGCCTCTTTTCCTTGAGACCGCAATCACTCAAACAAACACTTGTCGTCTTTTGACAAGATCATCGTCAAGCGATGCTTCCCTTTCTTGGGAGTTAGGGAGCGTTTTGACCAAATTCAAGCTCTTCAACCAAATCCGATTAGGTAGAATTAAGGCTATGCAACTAACTCTCCATGTTAGCCAACTGAAGCGATATAGGAACCCCAACGAGAACTTCTTCGGCAGATAAGTACCTCTGCCACTACCTGTGGAAATGGAAAAGGATATTGAGCAAGTGATCGAGAACATCCTCGGACACTGAGGATGAGCTAATGTCATGGAGTGTCTCGTAAAGTGTTGTGTGATTGAAGATTTTAGTAGCGTTGGCCACCTTCCAAAACGACAAATGGAGTTACCACAAAGATTGGTTTTCAACGACGCATGAATTAAAAAAAAAAAGAGCCTTAATATTCTTGGCTTAGTTTCTCAAAGCAGCAGCTTAAGACGGGGCCATGCACGGGTTGCTCAATTGAAGCGCCTTAGATCCTAGTAGGCCTCGTTTTGCGTCCTTACTTGTAAAATTGTGCTCGAAAATTCCAACACTAGTACACCTAATTTTATTTATTTCGAGATTATCCTTTAGTTTTCAAATTTTGGGGTTCGTGATGTGCTCCGCGACTTGTACTTGTGAACCATCTACAATGCACAAGACATGAAAATTGCGTTTTGTAATTAATACCTGATATAAATCTTTGAAACCGATTGTATCTCATAATTCACCCTCTGGTGGAAGAATCCTTGTTTTCATATCGTCCTGCAGTAGCTGCCATCCTTGAACTGGGTCGGGATCGACTCTCAGGCGACTTTTTGTTCTGATGCAGCCCTCGCGCCGTAGCCGGTTTCTGCCAGGGGCCAAAAAGATAGGACAGCTCATCTTGTTCAATCCCTCGTTTTGAAAGGCCGTTTCGTGTGTCGCGCAGCGGTGGTAGGCCTCCATCGCTTTCTAGAAGCTGATGTCGATTCTAGATGTTGCCAGCCCCTCGTCCCGAATTCGCCGCCACATCAGCGCAAAAAGTTCCCGTGGGGCTGGCACCGGATGGCGTTGCCACATATCCCGCACACGTAGGAGCGTGGCAAGCCTGTGCTTTTTCAAACTTTCTCGACCGCCGTCTCCGCGGTGGCCGGGGTAAACCGGCAGGCCGTCGCCGTCTAACTTGCGCCGTTCTCTTCTAGAAGCCACTTCGGCTCAGCGTTCGATCTAGTTTTATCGAGCGCAGACGGATGACGCGCTCGGAGTTTGCGATCCAGAAGCGTCTGGACCGACGACTCAAGACGTGCACCAGCATTCCCCCAAACCGTCACCGACGATGGATGATCGGACGGTCCAGATTCACCTATGGAATTAGATCTATGCCATCGGAGACGGATGAGTGAATGCACGGCCGGCGGGTTCCGAGTGACGACATGGCACATCCGCGACCCAGGCCTTCTTGAGAGTGCTAGAGATATTCTCCTCGCCCTTCCCTCAGCAGTACGAGACTCCCGAGGAACGAGGGGCACGAAAGGGGGTCCTGTTCCCATGCTTTGTCGGCACTGCAGTTATCTTTACCTCTGGCACGTCGTCACGCTGCTTGTCCTCACTCCACAAAGCAGTGAGCACTTCTGCGAGTGGTGCTATCGGTGCCTTGTTTTCCGAAATCTACAGCTCCTCTTAAGGACCTACGGAAAGGTCTCTAACTCTCCACTTACGCGCCAGCAGTACCTTACACTCCTCCAGCAGCAACGAGCCCTTGCCGTGTCCAAGAAATTTTCTGCTCGTCGAGCTTGCAGCTATGGCGTCCTCCACGCTTTCCCTCCAGGTAGGTCAGGAGGCGCTCTTCGTTGGCCGCCATCGACGAGTGGGTTGGGGGAATGTGTCGCCATTAACGAACAGGGTTGGAACTGCAGTTGCCAAGTCGTCACCCAGTTTGATCGCTGGAGCCAGGCGACCTTTCTCATGATTTCGTGCTCGAACTCGGCAGATGCCGAACTCTTTGTATCCACGGCTTGGCACAAACAGCATGTTGCACATCGCATTTCGCGTAGATGGGTGGAGAAGAAACTTTACCATTGTAGCGACTGCATCAAGGGCAGCAACTACAAGGATCGAAGCACTGGGGCTCCAGTATCCGCGCACCTTAGCCAAAAGCAGCAGCAGAAGACACCAGCTGTGGCAGGAAGGAGCAGCACAATAAGCTTCAGCACTGCCAGCGGCAACGTCAGCAGTGACAAGGCAGTAGCAGTTCCAACGTTAACCAGAAGTGAATTGTTTTCAGGCGGCTGCTCACGCAAGAAACAGGACGCTGTGTTTACTAACTCTAGCCGCAGGCGTGGAAATGGACGGCAGGCTTCCATAGTCGTCGCTTGTTTTTCCTTTGAAGGTTTTTTGTCCCCGCCTTTTCCTGCTTCACCTTGTTAACGAGCATCCTCAACACATTTTCTGCGACCGATGTCGTTGTTTGCGTTCTCTCTCGGACCGCAGGCGAGCACATTCCTGGCCGCCGGCAGCAGGAAGCAGCTGGGCCCCAAGGCCGCAAAGCGCGCCAGCAACAAGCAGAGGCGCGCGTCCGTGAGCGTGCGCGCAGAGGCGCGCGAGATCCTGTTCGATCAGGCTTCCCGCGCCAAGATGCAGGCCGGCATTGACAAGCTGGCAGACGCCGTGGGAGTTACTCTGGGACCAAGGGGTGAGTTGGAGATAGCATCAAGTTCTTCAAACCAGTTCGTTTCGGCAGAGCTCTGCCGAACAGAGGTGTCTGCGGACGTGAGCTTCTTCACGTCACCAGGACCCCCCCCCCCCCGGCGCCGCCCCGTGGCTCCTTGGACGCGTGCTGAGATTAGCACGGTTAGCTGTCTACGGTTTTTGACTTTCGTTCACTTGCCATGAGGTCACAAACGAAAATTTGGGGTTGAATGCGTCGGGCATTTTTTTTGTCTGTGCGGCATGTACAATTGTCAGCCACCACTGGCAGACACTGAGACAGAAGCTGGGGTAGACACTGATACTGACAGCGGCACTGATGCTGGTTGCCATGACGGTCATGGCGGTCGGTGTTGTTGTGAGTGGTGCAGGGCGCAATGTGGTGCTGGACGAGTTTGGCGCGCCCAAGGTGATCAACGACGGCGTGACCATCGCGCGCGCCATCGAGCTGGAGGACCCCATGGAGAACGCGGGCGCCGCGCTCATCCGTGAGGTGGCCAGCAAGACCAACGACTCCGCTGGTGATGGCACAACCACGGCGAGCGTGCTGGCCCGCGAGCTCATCCGGCTTGGGCTGCTGAACGTGACGTCGGGCGCCAACCCAGTGTCTCTGAAGAAGGGCATCGACAAGACGGTGGCGCACTTGGTGGAGCAGCTCAAGGAGAGGGCGCGCAGCGTGAAGGGTCGGGAAGACATCAAGGCCGTGGCGTCCATCTCCGCAGGTGTGGTGGGAGGGCTGTCGTGTGGGCGTGTGTGGTAGAGGCTGAGGGTGACTCTGAGTCTGGGCTCGGTTGGGAGGGAGAGGGGTATGGCGGGCCCGCTCTGGATCCCCCAATGTGAGGCCGGATGTCTAGGCTTCGCACGTTTTCCACACGGAACACGCATTTGCATGGTGTGTTGAGCCAGCTCGTGGTGCAGTAGTGCACATTGGTACTGCAACTCTGAAAGGGTGGGGGGGAAAATGTCCGCACGTCTGTTAGGCGCTGAACGCAAGGCGACAGCATACATCTATGGTCGAAAGAGTTTAATGAAGGGAGATGTGTGCGTCCTCGAGGTCTGGCTGCAATGTGAAAACCTCTCCTTTGAAATGCTGGATTACATATAGACCCTGTGCCTTGCTCGGGTCTCTGGAAAGTCACATTGAACCTAACACTGAACTCGGGCTCTGAATTAGAGCTTTGGCTTTGGTGTGCTTGAGGATGTACTTGCAAGAGCAATTTGCATCTCCAACTAGGACTCTCGTATAATCCTCAGAAATTGATGTCACATGCTGCCCATCCTCATGCCATCCACTGCCCATGGTGGTGAATCATTGCTCTTGCCCACACACTGTTGAATTGGCTCTCTTGAGAGTCGATGCATGCTACTGTCGGCAAGAGTCGATTGCCTTTGCTGTGCACACGGCCTGGGGATGTCGGTGGCTGGTATGAGGATTTGAGGGAGTTGTCTATGAACGAATATCTGATTGGGGGTGGTCTACTGGTTAATGATAGCAGTTGTGAGTTGGGCGGGGTCATTCTTGGCGTCTTTCGACTGGTCTCAAGCAAGTCCAGTGTGGTCTGTGCTAGAGGGGCTTTGTCAGTTTTGAGGGGGGATCCTCCCCAAAGTCGTGCGATTGTGAGGTGCCAGAGAGGGCCTTGCCCAAAGATGCTGGACCACACGTGGAACTTGCCTCTGTGCCCATTGTGGTGTATGGGTTTTTGGATGTGTCATCATCATGCTTAGGTCGAGTGTTTGGGTAGGGTTTCTGTAACTCTGTCCTATTCGTCGCATGGGTGCTGCAGCTCCATCTGCAGCCGGCTATCTGCACCTACTGACTTGCCCTCTGCAACTGTGACGTGTCATGGGTGGTGCAGGCAACGATGAATTCATCGGCACAATGATTGCTGATGCTGTGGACAAGGTGGGACCTGACGGCGTGTTGTCGATCGAGTCATCGTCGTCGTTCGAGACCACGGTGGAGGTGGAGGAGGGCATGGAGGTGAGCACACAGCATCATCTCCCAACCACCTCTTTGGACCATTACATGAAAGATACAACAGCCGTCTCAGGATGTGTCAAGTGATGTAGGTGGGCGTGGACACATTGTTGTGGATCACCAATGAGGTCATCAATGAAATTGACTTGTGCCACGTTTTTTGTGGAACAGCGAGGTAGTGAGTTGGTGAGGTGGTGGAATGATGGAATGGTGCAATGTACCTGCAAATCTAGTTTCTGAAGGTAGTGAAGTGCAGCACATTTTTTTTTTATTGAAGCCTCAGGGTTGGTTTTGTCTTTGACTTCCATGGACAGCCTTTTCACCAGCATGACTCTCTTTGAACAGTGATTACATGAGTGGGGTGGGTGTTGGCACAGAGTCAGCGTGGCGACTGTCAGTGGCCTCTCACGATTCACTTTTGACTGCTTTGTTGGTGCTCACTCCTCTGCCCTCTATGCTTCTCTCCCCTGCTCCTGCTTTCTTTTGGCGTTGCGTGTGCAGATTGACCGCGGCTACATCTCGCCGCAGTTTGTGACGAACCAGGAGAAGATGCTGGTGGAGTTGGACAATGTGCGCGTGCTGGTCACGGACCAGAAGATCACTGCCATCAAGGACATCATCCCCGTGCTGGAGAAGACTTCGCAGATGTCGGCGCCGCTTCTCATTGTGGCGGAGGACGTGAGCGGCGAAGCGTTGGCCACGCTGGTGGTGAACAAGCTGCGCGGCGTGCTGTCAGTGGCTGCCATCAAGGCGCCCGGGTTTGGCGAGAGGAGGAAGGCGCTGCTGCAGGTGCGTGTGATGTAGCTCGTGTGGTGTGTGAAGTGCGCAGGCCACATGATAGGCTGTGTCCATTAGCTGCTGATGCAGCCGGCAGGCGTGCCAAACAATCAAGCAGCTGTTGCATGGAAGCCTTGGAGAGGGCCTCGAGGCATTTGGGCAACTGTGAGGCCTGCAACAGCACGCTCTACAACACATCCACCACGTCACCACCCATGCTTCCCATTGCGCCTCTGTACAAAGTCATGGAGAAGACAATGGACGAGTCGAGGCATTTGGGCAACTATGAGGCCGGCCATGACCACAGAGTACGCGAACCGTGTACACTGTGGTCGTGGCCTCTCTGGGTGCGCACACTGACAGAGGCCAAGACATCTGTTTGAACGCTGCATGGCAGGTCCAAGCGAGGGCATTGCTGCCACTGTGTTCCATGTCTGCTGCCTGTGCCTGACAGCTTGCACTGACGAACTGAGAAGGAGCACCCAAACTCTCAAAAGCTGGTGTCACCCAGAGATATTCTAACCCGAACTTGAATCAAAGGCAGAGAATCTACCTGCGGGCACTCATTCTCAATCCCCTCAGACCGAAACAGCCACAAGGGGATGAAGAAAAGATGGGAGCAAGAGTTCAACACGGTACCGTGCGTTGCCATTCATCGTTCTGCTGCTGTGGTGCTGTGCGTCGCAATCCGAAGCAGGCTGGTGTCTGTTCCGACGGCACGCATCTTTGCCCCGAAGAGCTTCATGCCCAATCCCCTCTTCTCACTGTGCCGCTCGTGCAGGACATTGCCATCGTGACAGGGGCAGACTTCATCGCCAACGACCTGGGACTCAAGGTTGAGAGCACGGGCGTGGACCAGCTGGGCATCGCGCGCAAGGTGACCATCAGCAACAACAGCACCACCATCATCGCCGACGCCGCAACCAAGGACGAGATCTCGGCGCGTGTGGCGCAGATCAAGAAGGAGCTGGCGGAGACGGACTCGGTGTATGACCAGGAGAAGCTGTCAGAGCGCATTGCCAAGCTGGCGGGCGGTGTGGCTGTCATCAAGGTGAGTGAGTGGTGCTATCTTGCAGTCCACATGGTTGATGCTCGTAGGGATTGGGGTTGGCTCTTCCCTCCCCAGCCGATGGGAATGTGGAGATGCCGGACAGACAAGGCTGCCTTGCACATGTGTCCATCGCACGCTAGGGAAGGTGTCTGTGCAGTGCACCGCCTCGTCCATCTGCACGTTCGAACAAATATGTGCATTGCATATGTGCAGATCACATTGGGAGCTGTGGTGATGTGCGCGACTGGTGTTCATGATGTAATGGTGCTTGTGACGCCTGGGGGGGGTGAGAGTTGTGTAAGACTGGTCTCAATGCGCATGCGTGTAGAGATGTGTGCTGCTTTTGCCAGCAGCCTGTCGCCTTCTAAGCAGCTCTTGGGATGGAAACTTAGTGTGGTTAACACTGGAGTGGGTGATTGAAAGTACAGATTTGGGCTGCTGGTCTGAAGGTGGTGTGCTGGTGTTTGAGCGAGTGCAGGTGGGTGCAGCGACGGAGACGGAGCTGGAGGACCGTAAGCTCCGCATCGAGGACGCAAAGAACGCCACATTCGCCGCCATTGAGGAGGGCATTGTTCCGGGCGGCGGCTCCACCATGGTGCACCTCGCCACACTCGTGCCCGCATTCAAGGCCACGCTCGACGACCCTGAGGAGAGAATCGGCGCTGACATTGTGGAGAAGGTGGGTGCGCTTGTGAGGCCACAA
The DNA here is from genome assembly GCA_023375785.1 of Penium margaritaceum. Lineage (NCBI taxonomy): Eukaryota > Viridiplantae > Streptophyta > Zygnematophyceae > Desmidiales > Peniaceae > Penium > Penium margaritaceum. The sequence continues at coordinate 53,881 of SZWC01003212.1, forward strand.
CACTGTGTGTCACTGTGCCAGTGTATGGCGGAAATGTTGTGCAGCAAATGGGAAGAACATTGGGGGTAATTGGCATGGGCCACGTGGCAGTCACGGGTGGTGTGGAGTGGTGTCGGGGATTTATGCGCAGCCTACTGATCACCACATGGCACTGGTCGAGCACGCTCATGATGCATGCTGCTCATGCGGACGAGGGGCACCTGGTGAGAGTGTGTATGCCGTGGAGCACACACTCTCGAGAGGGATGGGCACGATGTGTGCTACAATCTGCACACACTCTACTCTCGTCAAGGGGGGAGACAAGCCATGTGACAGTGAGGTGGGGCCTCATCAAGGGGGGAGTCCCTTGGTGAGGTCCTTTTTCGGCCCATTGGTATGCAACTGCGCTAGTGCGCTGTTACATCCCAATGCCCACTTCTCCAAGTTCAGTGCAGCGAGGTGAGACATGCAGTAGGCGGAACTGACAACACTCTGCTACCACGGGACACGTGATGAGGCCTGACAGCACAAGTCAAGGTCTTGCACGCTGGAGGTGATCCTTGCTGGCATTGACTTCCAGCGGAAATTACCTGTGCACGAAGGTCGTGCACATTTTCTGCAGCACTGAAAGTGCAAATGTTTGCATGGCAGCCAACGCTTCCAAAATGTAAGAAAGAGGCTGGACTTTTAGTGAAAGATCCCACTTGTGTAGGGAACTCCTGTTGACAGATGTTCATGCAATGACCGTGCACACTGTAGGGCAATGGGAGAGTTTGAGGGGCCCCACTCTAACAAGTTCATTTTCCTCTGTGAAATTTCATTTGTGCAGGCTCTGTGCGCTCCTGCATCCCTCATTGCACACAACTCGGGTGTGGAGGGAGCTGTGGTGGTCGAGCGTGTGAAGGAGAGCCCATGGGAGGTTGGCTACAACGCCATGGCTGACAAATTTGAGGACCTGCTGGAGTCAGGTGTGTGTGTGTGTGTGTGTGTGTGTGTGTGTGTGTGTGTGTGTGTGTGTGTGTGTGTGTGCGCGCGCGCGCGTGCGTGCGAAGGAGAATGTCATGTTTCTGTCATGTCAAAGACAATGCACGGGTGTGGTTTTGCACCAGATGCCCTTTTCGGTCTGTGCAATGTGACAGGATTGTGAAATGTGTCTCTGGTTTGTGATATATCTCTTCTGTGTGACTGTCTGCTGTTTAAGATACCTAGGGATCTGTGTGATTCTACAGCTACGGCTCTGCCTATGCGCACTCTCTGCCCCTAAACTGTTGACCTGCCCTGTCCACAGATCATCCTCTGCTTGGCCATATGGTGCTCCACTCATCCACGAAATCAATCAGTGTCCATTCGTGTTCCTGTCTGCATATATGTGTGTGTGGCCTGTGCAGGTGTGATTGACCCCGCCAAGGTGACACGGTGTGCCCTCCAAAATGCGTCGTCGGTAGCGGGCATGGTGCTGACCACGCAAGCCATCATTGTGGAGAAGCCCAAGAAGAGGGCCGGGGCTGGTGGCTTCCAGCCACAAGTGCCCCTGTCGCTGTAAACGATTGGTCTAAAACATTTTTGGTGAATTAACACATTTGGCCAGTTGGCTCATTCCTAGTGCTTAGAATAGAAGCAGTGCTGAAACATAACATGTGAGGAGTGGGACGAAGAGTGATTCTTGCCTCTTTCTTCCCTCTTTGCTGATCCTCCCATCTTCGTTGCTCTAGGTGGGCCTCCTTCCCTCAGTCCTATCCCATCACTTGTACACCTGAACTGGAGCCTTTGGCTCAACTTCTTACTTTTGGTTAAAAGCTGGTGCAGAAGATGTATCCTGAAGGAAACATCTTCTGCACCAATGACGGGAGAACTGCCATGAGTAAGAAGATGAGGAGCAGTAACACATCCGCCATTCTGAACACTTTGTACCACCTGCCTTGTGTCACCCACTTACTATGATACTGCATCAATTAGGAAAAAGTACAAGCCAATCAATGTCCAAGCCTGGTACTTCCAAGACTGCCTGGATCTCACGTGGTTGGAAATCAGGTTGCTTGTTTCTTTGAAAACATATGAGAACAGAACCCCATTGGGCATGTGTTCAAATTCTCAAATCAAACCTGGTAGAGGCAAAGCCAAGTGCCACCGTGTTGAGGGAGAGAACAACCCCTGTAGGTGTGAGCTATGCTTGGACGTAAGGACATCCAAGCATGAGAGTTGATTGATTTGCTCACTTGAGATGGAGAGAGCAAAATTATCGCAGAGCCCCATACATTCAACTACAAAAATTATTTTGCTCCGTCCAGTCAGGCACCTAAAAAATATACTATCATGGATGATTCGCTCTTGAAACTACAAAGATTGCATGTCTGTACACACCATTTCACCTCCCGCTCGCAGTCTCTTAGGGACTGAGCAAAGAACGTGAGGTGTGCAGTCCCACGCGGACTGCACAAGGACGTGGCACACAGCGCGCTTCGCAGTGACATGCGAAGCTAACGGCGAAGGATTCTGCGATGCCATTTGTGAAACTGGAAGACGAGGCGAGATGCGAGGTGCGACTTCGCTCTCCACATTCAAGTGTTTTGAGACTTGAAAACCAAAGGTCTAGGGAGACACCAAGGATGTGGACGGGCAATTCGACCAGATACAAGGGCTTTGGAGGAAGCAGGTCCGACGTTCCTAGGCTGAAAATTTCAGTCGAATACAACTGTTAAATGATTCAGTTTTACAAAATAGTAGAATGTATGTGTCACTACAGAAGCAACACAGTCTTGTTGCCCTTGGTCTTGGTGAGAAACTGCTAGGAAGCTTCCTAGCCTTGCTGCTGCTGACGTGGCGACACTGTCCAGTCAGCTGATGCACTAGCAAGCAGGCAGGTGCAAGAAACAGCAAGGATCAGGCTAGGGAGACGCGCAAAGTCTCATAAGCTTCAATAGCTTAGTAAATGCAGAGAGAAATGACAAATGACAGGTCCAGGGCATAAATACCTGCCGCGGCGCACAGCGGGTGTCGCACGCGGCAGTCCTAGATCTGTCCTAAAACCGGCCTAAAACCACTGTTTTGGCCGTAACTCTACGCACACATGTCAGAATCCTGCGCCGTCTGAACCTAGACGTGCAGAATCAAAAGACGCACGCAACGACTGGTCACATGCATGCATCCATCGACTGACAGCGAGTATATAATGCAAAAACATGCAAATGGGTCTCATGCCCAGTCCGCCGAAAGGCGCCTGCAAGACGTAGAAGGCACAGCAAGGAGTCCCGGTGACATCTGGGGCTCTGGAGCAGTGGTCGGTCACCTCCAGACGGGTAGGCCGCCGCCTGTCGTCGCGCCGGTGTCACCAGGGCCGCCTGCCTCAGGGATCTGCACGAGTATGGACACGGCCGAGTGGTCACAGTAAACTGTACAGAAACGGCACAAATCACAACACTCCCCCATGACCCGATGGTACGCATGTCCATACGCGTGCAGCACTGGTACAACCACAGAGTGAGTGACACAGACAGATGAGACAGCAACGTACACCCCACACTCAACCACTGTCACGCACGGGGCGAAGCCCAACAGAGCGAATGGCCACCAGGAACTTTCCGCGTGCAAGTGCCTTCGTCAAGAAATCAGCTCGCTGCAAGTCAGTGCCAACCCACATGATGGAGATCACGCGTCGCTCCACCAGATCGCGAACGAAGTGATGCTCAACCGCAATGTGCTTTGTGCGAGCATGAAAAACACCAGAGTTCTCCGCAATGGCGAGAGCACTCTGGTTGTCGCAACGCAGCACAATGGCGGGTACTGACTGCCCAAGCTCAAGAAACAAGCGCTGCAGCCAAACTGCCTCAGCAGCCCCTGCCCCCAAAGCCACATACTCTGCCTCCGACGAGCTACGTGCGATGCAGCCCTGCTTCCCGCTTCGCCAAGACA
>SZWC01003212.1:81852-93511 GCA_023375785.1 Penium margaritaceum
ACATATACATGTACATATACATATACATATACATATACATATACATACACATATACATATACATACGTACATACATGCGTCATCCTTTTGGCTGATACAAACCAGGCCAGAAACAGACGGAGTCTTCATAAGACATTTTTTTTATACATGCAACCTGATCCTACTTTTTTCACGCGGCATTGGATGATTGGAAAGAGGAACCTAGAGACATTCTAGGAGTGGAGGAGTGTCATAATGGATTTAACATCGCGACATGCCTTTTACCTCAAATGTAGCCTAGGCTGTTTATCGAGCTAGAGTCGAACTAGAATATAACCGCTACATGTTTTCAGGCTTTTGGCTCCTGTTAACGTGGGCTTCAAGTACTCTAATTTTTTAATGACAAATTTTAACCATAAAAATGCGAGCGAGGGCGCCCCGAGAACGGGAGGACAGCGAGAGGCACCGAGCGGAAGGAGGGGAGGAGGAGAGGCCGTCCGAAGAGGATGCGGAGCAGCGACGACAGTGGCAGGAGACACGGCGGGTACAAGGGGTAGCGCCAGCATCACCGGAGCGGGTCTTGGGGCTGGCAGGATGGCAGGCGGAGCGACGGAGGATCCGTGAGAGGCGACAGGCCCAGAGGGAGGCCAGACGAGGGAGATGGACGAGGGCACACCAGGCTCGCAGGGAGAGGGAGAGAGAAGAGCGGACGGAGGGAGAGCAGCGACAAGGAGAGGATCGGAACCAGGGGGGAGGGAGCGGAGGGGAGACAGCTAGAGAGTCGGGTAGAGCGGTTGGGGGAGAGCGGAGAGGGTGCGCGGGACCCAGGCGGGAGGGGGGAGGGCACAGAAGGCCGGGTGGACACAAGGGAGGAGGCCGTGCGATTCCTCGACGACTTGTTTGCCTCCGGGAGGGCAACATGGGAGAGGGGCGGCCAGGGTGACGGGGCTGCCGGCAGTGAGGCGAGTCGGTCGGGAGGAGCAGCATTACGGAGGGCAGCAGGAGCGAGGGAGGGAGGGGAGAGGAGTGCGGATGTGGGAGGGGGCCACCAAGGACGCCATGGTCGCGTGCGCGTCCGGGGGCCTTGGGGCAGCCAGGCGGAGGGGGACACTGGGGGACAGGATGACGGGTCGCAGAGAGGAGGCCAGTCGGGGGGCGTACAGCGGCGAGGGGGGCAGGACGGAGAGCAGGACGGCGGCGACGCGGCCGGCGGGAGGGAGGTACGAGGGACACAGAAAGGATGCCGACAGCACCCGAGAGAGAGGGCCAGAGGAGACGAGGGGTCGGAGGACAGTGTGCTGAGAGGGTGTAGGGCGCGGCGGTGGGAGGAGCAATGGCGGTGGGCGGAGGGGGCGGACTGGGCGCGGTTATACGGGGCAGAGGTTCTCCCCCCGTTCGTGCTCTCGCGCGTCCCGGCGGGGGCACTGGATGCAGTCCGGGCTGCGGTCGCCGTCCCCCTTATGCGGTGTACCACGCACCCCCTCGAGGCGGGGGGACCGCTGCTGCTACAGGCCATCCCCAGCCTCATTCTTCGCACGCGGCCGCAACATCACAACATCACGGACACACAATGGGTATTGGAGCTGACGGGCAGATTCATGGCAGGGGAGTGGGAGTCACTTTGGAGGGAGGCGGTGGGATTGGCGCGGCCGGCGGGGAGGACCCCCCCTCCCCGTCGACTGGGCCAAGCGGAGCAGGAGAGGCGGGAGCAGAGGGCGCAGCGAGCGGTGACCAAGTATCACAGAGGCAGCACGTCGAAGGCTTGTGATGCTCTCGATAGTGTTGAGCTGGCACCGCCCGGCTACAGGCAAAGCACCCCCAGCCCCAGCGCCCGATTCCAGCGTGGGTGGGAGAGGTGGGAGGGAGAGCGGCCACGAGCTTCCCAGATGCGGAGGGCGTACGGCGGGCGCTGATGGAGAGCCCCAGGGGGTCGGGAGGAGGGCCCTCTGGCCTGACCCTGGACCACCTCTGCCAGATCGTGGTAGGGGATGCGGTGCTCATGAGGCTCCTGGCGCAGATGCTGACGTCGCTATGCCGGGGCCGCCTCTACCCCACGGCGAGGCGGTTCTTGGCGGCGAGCAGGCTCATAGCGCTAGCGAAGCCGGATGGTGGAGTACGTCCCATCGCAGTGGGGGAGGCCATCCCAAGGCTACTTTGCAGGTGGATGGTGAGTGCGGAGCGGAGGGAGATGGAGAGGGTGATGGCGCCGTTGCAACAGGCGGTGGGGGTCTCGGCGGGGAGCGACACGGTGTACCATGCCATTGCAGAGCAGCTGGAGGTGCAGCCAGGATGGGGGCTCATCAGCATCGACGTGAAGAACGCATACAACTCCCTCGAGCGCGCGTCTATCTTCGAGGCATTGCGCAAGAGGGGGTTTGAGCGGCTGATACCGGGGCTGGCGTTATGGTACAACCAGCCCTCGGACCTCTACTACCAGGGAGGGGTTCAGCCGTGCGTTCTTCAGTTGGCGAGGGGGGTGAGACAGGGAGATCCGATCAGCCCACTCCTCTATTCGCTGGCCCAGCAGGATGCGCTAGAGGCGGCACAGACGGCGATGGGAGATGCCGGACGGGTCATCGCCTACCTCGACGAGTTATGGTTAATCGTCCCACTTTTATACACTTCATAACCTATGTATAGTAGTCCCCTAACATCATCACTTCCTAGAAGTTTACTCGCATGTATTCACTTGTCACATCACTTTTTTCTCAGTGTACAAATTTTATACTATGTTCTAGGATCATCATGGTTTTCATTTTGTTTAGGATAGAATATAATATGGTACTGATTTCAAACAAAACTTGTTTAATCTTTTTCTGGCATATTTGTGGATCCAAAAGTCATCTCGGTTATATATGTAACACCTAGAATTCATCCATCGTGTACCGAGTTATACATGACGAGTACTTTAAGACTTTTGGACGACTATCATCATTTCCCAATGTTCGAGAGGGCCGTTCCCGTTATTCGGTCCCCCCCCCCAGGTCCGAGTGTATCTGGGGACTGTATCGGGGAGTGTATCGTGGACAATGGGCAATCTGTACACTTGTGTTTGTCCCGATCGCCCCCCCCCTCCCCAAACACCTCGAGTGTATTGGGCGGGTGTATCGGGGAGTGTATCGCTAATCCACGCACGATTGTACACAAGTGTATCAATCCACTTGTGTATCAACTCGGTCCCCCTCCAGATACACTACCCGATACACCCCTGCAATACACTTCGATTACGGGGGTGGGGGGGGGGACGACAAGCCCCCCTCCCCCCCCCCAAAGGAGAAAGTGTATCGGGTGAGTGTATCGGAAAGTGTATCTTGTAGACATGAGAAAAAATACACTTGTGTATTACTTACTGACTAGTATCTGGCTGATCCAACTCGTCGATTGCTGTGAATCGACGGTTCGAGGAGGATATAAAAATGTCCGACACAAATGCAAACAACCTCCGTAATGCTCGAAAATTGCTTTTTTGATTTGTCGCAAACGGAGTAACAACTCCTCGATCGGAGCCCCCACCCAACTCTCGCGACTGTATCCCCCCCCCAAACACCCCGAGTGTATTGGGCGGGTGTATCGAGGAGTGTATCGCTAATCCACACACATTTGTACACAAGTGTATCAATACACTTGTGTATCGATTCGGTCACCCTCCAGATACACTACCCGATACACCCCCGCAATACACTTCGACTCCGGGGGGGGGGTCAACGAGCCCCTCCCCCCCCCCCAAAAGTAGAAAGTGTATCTGGTGAGTGTATCGGAAAGTGTATCTGGTAGACATGAGAAAAAATACACTTGTGCATTATTTATTTACAAGTTTCTAGTTGATTTTGATCGTTGATCGCTGTGAATCAACGGTCCACAGGGGATATGTAAATGTCAGACACAAATGCAAACAACTTCCGTATTGCTCGAAAACTGCTTTTTGATTTGTCGCAAACGGAGTTTCAACTCCTCGATCAGAGCCCCCCCCTAACTCTCGCGACTGTATCCCCCCCCCCCCAAACACCCCGAGTGTATTGGGCGGGTGTATCGGGGAGTGTATCGCTAATCCTCGCACATTTGTACACAAGTGTATCAATACACTTGTGTATCAATTCGGTCCCCCTCCAGATACACTACCCGATAAACCCCCGCAATACACTTCGATTTCAGGAGGGGGGGGTCGACGAGCTTCTCCCCCCCCCCCCCCCCCGATACGGTGGTTGGAGGGGGGGCTCGAGCGACGACAAAAAGACATGACGTGCAACTTCGTGAACAGGCGGAGGGGGGAGGGGGGGGGACGCTCGAGCGACGACAAAAATACATGACGTGCGACTTTCTGAACAGGCGTGTGGGTGATCGGGACACCGCATACTGACGAAATTAGCTAACTCAGAATTGAGTACAAATCAGTGTCATCCATTTAATTACAAGAGTAGCATGACGTTTTCAAATCGCACAAAGTAGGTAACAATATAAATTCAGAAACATTGAAAAGATTTTGAAAGAATATATAGTCTCGCGAAAAAATTCAGGGCATATTTTTGCTAAGAAAGTTCAGTGAAGCTCTCTTGTTCATGTACATTAAACGAACCGTGAACGTGATTCCAAGAAGCAATTTCTAAGAAATATTGTTAATCATGTAGGGTATTTTCCTAAAATGATCCTTACCATATGTTCTAGTCATGTACACAACTAATGGAGTGTGTGGATTTGGGGTGATTGGGCATAAATGACCTCGACGACACGTACCTGATGGGTCCACCGAGGTCCTTAGCAGCAGCGTACGGGGCGCTCACGGCGGGGCTGGGAGCGCTAGGGATGGAGGTACAGCCCCGCAAGTGCCAGCTGTTCCTGCCCGCGAGGGCGGGTCCGGTGCCTGCGGGACTGGCGGACATGGCCAGGACGACGGAGGGCATGGTGGTGCTGGGTGCCCCACTCGGGAGTGAGCGGTTTTGCCAGGAGCGGCTGGAGGCGACGGTGCAGGCGGTAGAGAGCACGCTAGAGGGTCTGGCGGAGCTGCCGGACTTACAGGCGGCCTTTGGTATCCTCAGGGAGTGCACCACCCGCCGGCTCCAGCACGCGACTCGCCTGACACCGCTGTCTGAGTGGTGGAGGGGGCGCCTCCGGCGCTTCGATGAGAGAGTGGGGGCGTGCTTGCAACGCATGCTGAGACTGGGGGAGGTGCAGGGGGGACGAGAGCGGAGAGCAGTGGAGCATGCCGAGACCCAGGCGCACCTCCCGTTGCGCTTGGGAGGACTCGGTCTGACAGCAGTCGGAGACCTGCCCCCCCCTGTCGTACGTGTGCAGCAGGCTCCAGTCTTGGCAGGCGGTCAGGCCCCTCATACAGCGACGAGGGGAGGGGGTGAGTGCAGCTGCGGAGGGGGAGGGGAGGGCAGAGTGGTGCCGGAAGAGCTTTAAGGAGTTGAGGACGTTGGCGCTGAGAGGCTATGGAGAGGACGTGGGCAGGAGAGTCCCAAGCCTGGCAGAGTGTGAGAGTGGCTGCCCGAAGCGCCTGTTCCAAGACTTGTCTAGAGCAGTGCACGAGGCGCAGCTAGCGTCGCTCCGAACCAGGGTGGGAGAGGAGCTGGGGAAAGAGGAGGCAATGCCGCAGCTGCAGCGATTGACCTCCTTGCAGGGGGAGCACAGCGGCGACTGGCTGCTTGCGCACCCCCACTCGGTCGCCGACAGACTATACATGGGGCCGGAGGACTGGAGGGTGGCTTGCAGGTTTCAGCTGGGTCTGCCCCTTGCACACGTCCGGCACACTCCGGTCTGCGGATGTAGGGAGCGCTGCGCCATCCACCCCTACGCCCCGCAGCATGCCCTGTGTTGCGCCGAGGGAGGAGCAGCAATAGCGGCACATGACGCCGTGAAGCGGGAGCTCGCGGCGGCCATGAGGGAGAGCGGCATGGGCGGAGTGACGGTGGAGCATTCCGGGATCCTCCCGGAGGGGCGCGCGGACATCACGTGCTTGGATCTGGCGACGGGACACCTTCTGGTCCTGGACGTGGTGATAGCTGACCCGCAGCGACCGAGTCTGGGTAGGCAGTTGGTGGAGAGGGAAGGAGTGGCACTGGAGCAGGCGGTACGGGCAAAGGAGGCGAAGTATGGGCGGTGGCGGGATGTGGCGGAGAGAGACCGGCTGGTTTTCAGCTTCCCGGCTATGGAGACTTTCGGCGCCTTCTCGAGGGGCCTCGACCGAGTGCTGAAAGCCTGCACGGAGGCGACGCAGCAGAGGTTGGTGCGGCAGGGGGGAGCGGCAGGGGTGGCGGCACCAGTGCGGGCCCTCCTCAACCACAGGGTGGGGGTGGCCCTCCAGCGCGCACAGGCGCAACAGATCCGGAAGCGGGCCATGGCGTGGGCCAGAGACACGACTTTCGCAGGAGATGAGGCGAGGGCCATCCGGGCCCTGTGGAGGCGGGAGGAGGGTGTTGAGTTGGCAGACATTGGCAGGGTGGCACGAGAGTAGAGGGGGGGGGCATGACCGCCTCGCGGCGCGCACATGGACCCCTTGCGTGTGTGGTAGCGGCAAGGCTCTCTTGTGTGATGCTTTCCCTCTGGTCCTTGCCTCGTGCTTGCATGTCCAGGACTAGATGGTTGCTCGGTTGCATGCGGGTACGACCCTCTGTTGCATGCAGACATGGCTCTCTCCTTTGCATGCAGACATGACACTCCCTTGCATGCGAACCCAGTTGCATGATGTATCTCGACAGCCCATTTCATTTAATGAGAGCTATATATCTATATCTATATCTATATCTATATCGATATCTATATCTATATCTATATCTATATCGATATCTATATCTATATCTATATCTATATCGATATCTATATCTATATCTATATCTATATCGATATCTATATCTATATCTATATCTATATCGATATCTATATCTATATCTATATCTATATCGATATCTATATCTATATCTATATCTATATCGATATCTATATCTATATCTATATCTATATCGATATCTATATCTATATCTATATCTATATCGATATCTATATCTATATCTATATCTATATCGATATCTATATCTATATCTATATCTATATCGATATCTATATCTATATCTATATCTATATCGATATCTATATCTATATCTATATCTATATCGATATCTATATCTATATCTATATCTATATCGATATCTATATCTATATCTATATCTATATCGATATCTATATCTATATCTATATCTATATCGATATCTATATCTATATCTATATCTATATCGATATCTATATCTATATCTATATCTATATCGATATCTATATCTATATCTATATCTATATCGATATCTATATCTATATCTATATCTATATCGATATCTATATCTATATCTATATCTATATCGATATCTATATCTATATCTATATCTATATCGATATCTATATCTATATCTATATCTATATCGATATCTATATCTATATCTATATCTATATCGATATCTATATCTATATCTATATCTATATCGATATCTATATCTATATCTATATCTATATCGATATCTATATCTATATCTATATCTATATCGATATCTATATCTATATCTATATCTATATCGATATCTATATCTATATCTATATCTATATCGATATCTATATCTATATCTATATCTATATCGATATCTATATCTATATCTATATCTATATCGATATCTATATCTATATCTATATCTATATCGATATCTATATCTATATCTATATCTATATCGATATCTATATCTATATCTATATCTATATCGATATCTATATCTATATCTATATCTATATCGATATCTATATCTATATCTATATCTATATCGATATCTATATCTATATCTATATCTATATCGATATCTATATCTATATCTATATCTATATCGATATCTATATCTATATCTATATCTATATCGATATCTATATCTATATCTATATCTATATCGATATCTATATCTATATCTATATCTATATCGATATCTATATCTATATCTATATCTATATCGATATCTATATCTATATCTATATCTATATCGATATCTATATCTATATCTATATCTATATCGATATCTATATCTATATCTATATCTATATCGATATCTATATCTATATCTATATCTATATCGATATCTATATCTATATCTATATCTATATCGATATCTATATCTATATCTATATCTATATCGATATCTATATCTATATCTATATCTATATCGATATCTATATCTATATCTATATCTATATCGATATCTATATCTATATCTATATCTATATCGATATCTATATCTATATCTATATCTATATCGATATCTATATCTATATCTATATCTATATCGATATCTATATCTATATCTATATCTATATCGATATCTATATCTATATCTATATCTATATCGATATCTATATCTATATCTATATCTATATCGATATCTATATCTATATCTATATCTATATCGATATCTATATCTATATCTATATCTATATCGATATCTATATCTATATCTATATCTATATCGATATCTATATCTATATCTATATCTATATCGATATCTATATCTATATCTATATCTATATCGATATCTATATCTATATCTATATCTATATCGATATCTATATCTATATCTATATCTATATCGATATCTATATCTATATCTATATCTATATCGATATCTATATCTATATCTATATCTATATCGATATCTATATCTATATCTATATCTATATCGATATCTATATCTATATCTATATCTATATCGATATCTATATCTATATCTATATCTATATCGATATCTATATCTATATCTATATCTATATCGATATCTATATCTATATCTATATCTATATCGATATCTATATCTATATCTATATCTATATCGATATCTATATCTATATCTATATCTATATCGATATCTATATCTATATCTATATCTATATCGATATCTATATCTATATCTATATCTATATCGATATCTATATCTATATCTATATCTATATCGATATCTATATCTATATCTATATCTATATCGATATCTATATCTATATCTATATCTATATCGATATCTATATCTATATCTATATCTATATCGATATCTATATCTATATCTATATCTATATCGATATCTATATCTATATCTATATCTATATCGATATCTATATCTATATCTATATCTATATCGATATCTATATCTATATCTATATCTATATCGATATCTATATCTATATCTATATCTATATCGATATCTATATCTATATCTATATCTATATCGATATCTATATCTATATCTATATCTATATCGATATCTATATCTATATCTATATCTATATCGATATCTATATCTATATCTATATCTATATCGATATCTATATCTATATCTATATCTATATCGATATCTATATCTATATCTATATCTATATCGATATCTATATCTATATCTATATCTATATCGATATCTATATCTATATCTATATCTATATCGATATCTATATCTATATCTATATCTATATCGATATCTATATCTATATCTATATCTATATCGATATCTATATCTATATCTATATCTATATCGATATCTATATCTATATCTATATCTATATCGATATCTATATCTATATCTATATCTATATCGATATCTATATCTATATCTATATCTATATCGATATCTATATCTATATCTATATCTATATCGATATCTATATCTATATCTATATCTATATCGATATCTATATCTATATCTATATCTATATCGATATCTATATCTATATCTATATCTATATCGATATCTATATCTATATCTATATCTATATCGATATCTATATCTATATCTATATCTATATCGATATCTATATCTATATCTATATCTATATCGATATCTATATCTATATCTATATCTATATCGATATCTATATCTATATCTATATCTATATCGATATCTATATCTATATCTATATCTATATCGATATCTATATCTATATCTATATCTATATCGATATCTATATCTATATCTATATCTATATCGATATCTATATCTATATCTATATCTATATCGATATCTATATCTATATCTATATCTATATCGATATCTATATCTATATCTATATCTATATCGATATCTATATCTATATCTATATCTATATCGATATCTATATCTATATCTATATCTATATCGATATCTATATCTATATCTATATCTATATCGATATCTATATCTATATCTATATCTATATCGATATCTATATCTATATCTATATCTATATCGATATCTATATCTATATCTATATCTATATCGATATCTATATCTATATCTATATCTATATCGATATCTATATCTATATCTATATCTATATCGATATCTATATCTATATCTATATCTATATCGATATCTATATCTATATCTATATCTATATCGATATCTATATCTATATCTATATCTATATCGATATCTATATCTATATCTATATCTATATCGATATCTATATCTATATCTATATCTATATCGATATCTATATCTATATCTATATCTATATCGATATCTATATCTATATCTATATCTATATCGATATCTATATCTATATCTATATCTATATCGATATCTATATCTATATCTATATCTATATCGATATCTATATCTATATCTATATCTATATCGATATCTATATCTATATCTATATCTATATCGATATCTATATCTATATCTATATCTATATCGATATCTATATCTATATCTATATCTATATCGATATCTATATCTATATCTATATCTATATCGATATCTATATCTATATCTATATCTATATCGATATCTATATCTATATCTATATCTATATCGATATCTATATCTATATCTATATCTATATCGATATCTATATCTATATCTATATCTATATCGATATCTATATCTATATCTATATCTATATCGATATCTATATCTATATCTATATCTATATCGATATCTATATCTATATCTATATCTATATCGATATCTATATCTATATCTATATCTATATCGATATCTATATCTATATCTATATCTATATCGATATCTATATCTATATCTATATCTATATCGATATCTATATCTATATCTATATCTATATCTATATCTATATCTGTATCTGTATCTGTATCTATATCTATTTCTATATCTATATCTATATCTATATCTATATCTATATCTATATCTATATCTATATCTATATCTATATCTATATCTATATCTATATCTATATCTAATCTTTATGGATATCTATATCTATATCCATATCTATATCTTTATCTATATCTATATCTATATTTAAATCTACATCTATATCTATACCTATATCTATAGTTATATCTGTATTTATATTTGTATCTATATGTATATCATTATCTATATCTATATCGATATCTTTATCTGTATCTATATCCATATTTATGTCTTTATCTATACCTATATACTTATCTACATCTACATCTACATCTACATCTACATTTACATCTATATCTACATCTACATCTACAGCTACATCTACACCTACATCTACATCTACATCTACATCTACATCTACATCTACATCTACATCTACATCTACATCTACATCTACATGTAGATCTACATGTACATCTACATGTACATCTACATGTACATCTACATGTACATGTACATCTACATCTACATCTACATCTACATCTACATCTACATCTACATCTACATCTACATCTACATCT
>SZWC01003212.1:100827-112953 GCA_023375785.1 Penium margaritaceum
GTGTGTGTGTGTGTTTGTGTGTGTGTGTGTGTGTGTGTGTGTGTGTGTGTGCGCGCGCGCGCGCGCGCACGCGCAGGTGTTCTCTCTGCTGGAGGTCTCCCACCTGCACAATTTCATTGCATGTGCATGTGTACGCTCATGTGCATGTGCGCGTGGTCTGCACGTGCATGGGCATGTTCCCTTGCATTAAGGTTGCATGGGTCAGGCATGCAGGTGAACTAGTTTGCCGTGCAACCAAGCTTCCATCTACCAGTTTGCAGCTGCACCATTACATCCACTCCATGCAGTCCAGCAGCCCCATGACAAGTCTCACACGTGCGAAGGACAGCTCACTCACCATAGTCGCGACGACTGTTGCACCATCACCAGTGGTGGTGTGGTGAACTCACGCGCACACATTTCGTGGTGTGGTGAAATCACACACACACATTTGGTGGTGTGGTGAGCAAGAGGCTCAGGCCAGCGGTGCCATATGTTGTGCCAGAATCCCACGGTGATACCTGTCGTGCCATTACCAACCTCCACATGCCACACTAAGTGACAGTGGTAACACCAGTGACAGTGGTAACAGCAGTGACAGTGGTGACACCATTCCCAGTGGTAACACCATTGCCAGTGGTAACACCAGTGACTTTGGTAAGACCAGTGACTTTAGTAAGACCAGTGACTTTGGTAAGACCAGTGACAGTGGTAACACCATTCCCAATCAGGTCGCACCAGCGATGTTTTGGGCAAAACGAACCCTACTTTCGACACAGCACGACTCCCATGTGACTCTGTGTCGAAGTCGTATCTTAAGGAATGAACTGAAAAGCGGACCAGACAGGACTGTGTCTGCTCCGGCTGCTGCTGTTGTCAAAGCTAGGTCAATGCTGTGACTTGATTATGTTTTGTTTCGTTACGTTCCGGTTCGCCTAGTTGAACCAGCCTGAACCATGCATGCATGTGCGATGCACTGTAAACCCAACAATCTGAAAGCTCGACAGCTTGTACGCATTAAAGGTCGTCCTGTTCCGACTGACGACGTTTTGGCTTCAAGGCTCGACTCGTGTAAGTGCAAAATGTTCTCTCCCAAAGCGCGAGACAAAGCAGAAGAAAGGAACTACAACTAGTTGAGCGTCAGTGATCAGATAGGAAATTGTTTTAGGCAGGCGGGAGCTCATGTGCTCATTCCATTTCCCTCACATGTGTGCATTCCATTTCTCTTGCACGTGTCCATTCCGTCTCTTGACATGTGTTCATTCCATTTCGTTGCATGTGTTCATCTTGTTTGTTTGTTTGTTTTTTTTTTTTTTTGGCAACAAGCTTCGTGATCAGATGTGAATTTAAATCTGATGATGTTCTGCACAACTTGAAGTACTGGAGACCTCCCCTAGTCACGAGCACCAAGAAACCCCTTCATCACCACAACCGCAGGAGCGGCCACGCCTACAGCCCTCGCCACCGAGTTGCAGGAATGAAAATAAGTGACACCTACTTGGGGCTTGGGGATCCTAGGAAGCCTGGGAAGCTCATCGGTGCACGTTTGTGTGTGCACACATTGTGCAGTGAGGATCACTCAGCAAACTAGAGACGACCTGGAAGCATGCGCCATCCGTGCCGAAGCAACCCTTTCATGCCCTGCCGAGCTTCAGCTGGGGCTTCATTCAGAAGCTTTCTGTGTCTGTCTCCTCCTACTTCATACACTGACTGTTGTTCGTCCGCTCCCCCACCACTCCGTCCCGCCCTCGTGCCTCATGCACATGTGGTGTCGACGACAAACATGGCCATGGGGTCGACGTTGATGACACACTTCTTGGTGGTGGAGTAGGACGGGGACACAATCTTTCACAGCATGGGCACATGCGAGTTGAACTGCGCCTTCGCGTTGAGCGGACCGAATCGGTCGAGCTTCCCCGCGGCCAGCACGGGGCCCGCATTGTAGAGGGGAGACTGCAGCACCGTCGCGTTTCCGGAGAAGTTGGAGAACTTGCCGATCGGGATTGTGACGTCCGGCATCCCGCCTTGCGAGAGCGCAGGGATGGAGCTGAAGCCGATCTGCAGCAGGCCGCTGTTGACGTAGGCCGATCTTGTTTCTCACTTGCTCAAAACTGTACCTCCACTCTCCTGTCTCTCATGTGTTCGGGCAGACGGGGGCTCATTAGAGTGCAAAGAGTGCAGAAGTGGAGAAACTACATCTTGGACGCCGTGCAACGCCTCGAACCACACGACTTAGCTGAACGCCTCCATTGGCGCGTAAAGGAGGCCACGTCCAATGGAGTCGTAGCAAACCGTAACCCACTTTCGACAAGTGGAAATTATTGGGAATCCGTCAAAGTTGCAACAACTCCTGCTCTGTCATGTTTTCTTGCACGCGCGCAGCACGATGGGATCCAACTACGTCGGCCACTTTCATCTCACACACAACCTTCTGCCGCTGCTCGTCTGTCCGCCTGCGTCCGTCTTCACCACACCTGCCCTCCCCACCACTCTCAGCTCCTCGGCACAGCCTCAAACATGCAGCAGTAAATCACGGATGCCCTCGCCACCTACCGAAGGGACCACTTCCCCTGCTGCTGCTGCTGCTTCTGCTCTTGCATCTGTCGCTGTTTCTGCTGATGCTGCTGCTGCTTCTGCTGCTCCACTCGCGGCTCACGACTCCGCTTCTTGGCCAGCTCCTCAACTTCAACCGCACTTGCGGGCGAACAATGCAGAGCAGCAGGAGCGATGGGCTGCGAAGGAGCTGTGTGGCGTGGTGGAGGAGGTCGGGAGTGGGGGGAACAGACAGACGTCTGGTCGTGGTGTGCAGCACAGTGTGGTGGTACCTCGCATCATCAACGTGTCGTCATTCACACATAGGGCTGGTGAGGGAACCAAGCGCCTGTGGCCCATAGCCTATGGGGGCACTCCCCTGCCTTGCTGCTCTGCCTGCTGCTCCGCGTCTGCTGCTCCTGGTGTGCTACCCGCTTCTTGTGCTTGCCCTTGTCCATGTGCTTGCGTTTGTGCTTCTGCTTGTGCTTGTGCTTGCGCTTGTGTCTGCGCCTGACTTTGCATCTGCGCTTGTGCTGGCGCCTGCCATGCGCTTGCACCTGCTGCGGCTGTGCCTGTGCGCCAGCGCCAGCGCCAGCACCTGCACCTGCGCGTGCCCCTGCGCTTGCACCTTCTGCGCCAACTGCGTTTGCCCCTGCGCCTGCTGCCCCTGCGCCTGTGCTGCCTGCACCTGCGCCACCTGCGCCTGCGCCTGTGCCACCTGTGCCTGCTGCACCTGCGCCTGCACCATTGCAGCGCCTGCGCCTGCGCCTGTACCTGTGCTTGCGCCTGCACATGCGCCTGCACCTGCTCCTGTGCCTGCGCCTGCACCAGCTGCACCTTCGCCTGCTGCACCCGCGCTGCCTGCACCTGCTGCACCTGGGTCTGCTATACCTGCGCCTGCGCCTGCTGTGCCTGCGCCTGCGCCTGTGCGTGCTCTTGCACCTGCAATTTCGCCTGCGCCAGCAACGGCAAGTGCACCTGCGCCAATGCCTGGGCTGCCTGCGCCTGCGCCAGTTGCGCCTACACCTAGTGCACCTGCTTATGTTCCTGTGCCTGCATCTCCTGCATCTGCTGCTCCTGCACTGCCTGCTCCTGCTGTGCCTGGGCCTACTGCCTGCGCCTGCGCCTGCGCTTGCGCCTAGGCCTACTGCCTGCGCCTGCGCCTGCGCTCGCGCCTGGGCCTACTGCCTGCGCCTGCGCCTGCACTTGCGCCTGGGCCTACTGCCTGCGCCTGCGCCTACGCTTGCACCTGGGCCTACTGCCTGCGCTTGCGCCTGGGCCTACTGCCTGCGCCTCCGCCTGCGCTTGCGCCTGGGCCTACTGGCTGCGCTTGCGCCTGGGCCTACTGCCTGCACTTGCGCCTGCACCTGTGCCTGCCTCTCGGCCTTTGCCTTCGCCTGCTTCTATGCCTGTCTCGGCAGTCGCAGGCGCCGTCGCAGGCCTGCGCCTGCACCCCTGCGTCTGCTGCCGCTATGCCTGTGCCCGCGCCTGTGCCTGTGCCGCCTGGGCCTGCTGTACCTGCACCTGCTGTGGTTGCGCCTGCTATGCCTGCACCCGCTCTGCTTGCGCCTGCCGTGCCAGTGCTTGCGCGAACACTAGTGCCCGAGCCTTCAGTTGTGCCTGCATCTGGGCCTGCGCCTGCGCCTGGTCCCAAGCCTCCTCCAGCGCCTGTGCCTGCTGTGCTTGCGCCTACGCTTCTTCCTCAGACGCCTGCGCCTGTGCCTGGAAATGTGCCGGCGCCCCCTGCGCCTGCACCTGCTGTTCCTGCGCCTGCGCCTGCGCCTGCACGTGCACCTGCGCTTGCACTTCCCCCAGCGCTTGCTGTGCCTGCGTTTGCGCCTGCGCCTTCACCTGCGCTGACTGCGCTTGTGCCTGCACGTACACCGCCTGCATCTGCTGTAATCATCCGTGTTGCGCTTGCACCTGCACCTGCGCTTGCTGAGCCTGCACCTGCTGCGCCTCCGCCTGCACCTGCTGTGCCTGCCTGCAACTGCGCCTGCCTGCGCCTGCACCTGCGCCTGCACCTGCGCCCACACCTGCGCCTGCACCTGGACCGCCTGGGCCAACACCTGCTACGCCATGGCATGCTGCAGCCGTGCCTTCACCTGCGCTTGCACCGCCTAAGCCTGCTGCGGTTGCGGCTGCCCCTGTGCCTGCGACTGCTGCTGTACCTCCGGTTGCGGCTGCGCTTCCACCTGCGCCTGTGCACAGGGGCAGGTGCAGGCGCAGGCCTGCACCGCCAACACCTGCCCCAGCGCAGCCTGCACCTGTCCCTGTGCCGCCTGCACCTGCTACGCCTTCGCCTGCACCTGCTGTGCCTGCCTGCAACTGCGCCTGCACCTGCGCCTGTGCCTGCACCTGAACCTGCGCCTGCACCTGCTCTTCCGCCTGTGCCTGCCTGCTCCTGTGCCTGCTCTTCTGCCTGCTCGTGCGCCTGCGCCTACACCTCCACCTTGCCTGTGCCTCGGCCCGCGCATGCGCCTGTTGCGCCTGCGCTGCCTGCGCGTGCGCTTGCACCTTTGACTGCACGTTGTGCACTTGATGGGCGTGCGCTAGCTGCGCCTGCGCCCGCACCGTCTGTGTGCGCGCCTGCTGCGCCTGCACTTTTGCCTGCAGTGCTTGCACCCACACATGCGTCTGCATCTACTGCGCCTGCGTCTGCGCCTCCGCCTGCTGCACCTGTGCCGCCTGTGCCTGCACCTGCTCCTGCTTGTGCTGCACCTTCAGCGCCTGTGCCTGTGCCTGCTGCACCTATGCCTGTTCATGCGCATGCGCCATTGCCTGCCCCTGCTCCAGTGCCTAAGCCTGTGCCTGTGCCTGTCCCTGTGCCTGCCACTACGCTTGCACCTGCTGCGCCTGCGCCTGCTGCGCATGCTGCGCCTGCACCTGTTGTGCCTGCACCTGTGCCTGTTGCTCGTGCACCTTTGCCTGCGCCTGCTGCGAGTGCGCCTGCTGCACCTAAGTCTGTGCCTGCGCCTGTTGTTCCTATGCCTGCTCTTGCGCCTGTGCTTGCGCCTGCTGCCCCTGCGCCTGCGCCTGCTGCATCTGCACCTGCACCTGTGCCTGCGCTTCTAGTGCATTCTCCTGCACTATCTGCACCTGTACGTCTGCGCCTGTTACGCTTGTGCCTGCGCCTGCGCCTGCACCTGTTCCTGCGCCAATACCAGCGCCTGCACCTGTGCCGTCAGCGCATGCACCTGCTACGTTTGCCGCGCCAGCACCGGCGCCGACTGCGACTGCGCCTTCGCCTTCGGTCGCACCTCCTGCAGTTGCTGCGCCTGTGCCTTCTGCGCCTGGTGTGCCTGCGCTTGTCACTGCACCTGCTGCACCTTTTGTGCCTACGCCTGCACCTTCTTCGCCTGCGCCTAGGCTTGCACCTGTGCTGACGGCTGTGGTTGCGCATGCAACTGCAGCTGCACCTGCAGGTGCTCCCGCACCTGCACCTGCGCCACCTGCGCTTGCGCCTGTTGCACCTGCACCTGCTGTGCCTGGGCCTGATGCTTTTGAACCTGCGCCAGCTGCACCTGCGCCAGTGCCAGCACCTGTGGCTTTGCTTGCGCCTGCACTTGTTTTTGCCGCTGCTGCCCCTGCTCCTGGTGGGCCTGCTCCTGTGCCTGCGCCTGTTTCTGCGCCTGCATCTGCGCCTGTGCCTGCTGCACCTTTGCCTACGCCTGCGCGTGTGCGTGTGCCTGAGCCTGTACAGGCACAGGCGCAGGCGAAGACGCAGGCTCAGGGGCCGGCGCTGGTGCAGGGAAAGCCACAAGTGCAGGGGCATCAGCGCCTGCGCCTGCGCCGACGCCTACTGCGCCTGTGCCTTCTGCACCTGTGCCTTTTGCGCCTGCACCTGCACCTGCGCCTTGTGCATCTACCTGTACTTTTTGCACCTGCGCCTGCGCCTGGCCCTATGCCTGCTCCTGCACCTTTGACTTCGCCTGTGCCTGCACTGTGCCCGCACCGCTTGCATCTGGTGTGTCTCCTGCTACCCCTGCGCCTATGCCTGCGCTAGCGTCTGCCCCTGCACCTGCCCCTGCGCCTGCCCCTGCGCTTGTGCCTGCACCAGCGCCTACGCCTGCCCCTGCCTGCCCCTGTGCCTGTGGCTGTGCCTGCGCCTCCACTTGTGACTGCAGCTGCACCTGCGCCTTCGCCTCCGCATGTGCCTGCGTCTGCCCCTGTGCCCGCACCTGCGCTCACGCCTGCCCTTGCGCCCGCATCTGTGCCTGCGTCTGCATCTGCACCCACGCCTGTCCCTGTGCCTGATCCTGCGCCTTTGCCTGCGCCTGCGTCTGCACCTGCGCCTGCACATGCTCCTGCGCCTGTGCCTGCTCCTGTGCTTGTGCCTGTGCCTGGGCCTACGCCTGCTTTGTCTCTGCTTGCTGCCCCTTCGCCTGCGCCTGCACCTTCGCCTTCGTCTGCACCTGCGCCTGTGGCTGCTGCGCCTGTAACTGAGCCTGAGCCTTAGCCTGCGCCTGTGCCTGCACCTGTCCCTTTGCCGCGCATGTGCCTGCGCCTTTGCTATATGAGCTTGTGGGGCTGCTCCTGGGGCTGTGCCTGCCCCTGCGCTTGTGCTTCTGCCTGTGCTTGCACCTGCCCCTGCGCCTGCATCTGCGCCTGCTGGGCCTAGCCTATGCCTGCATATGAACCTGGCCTTGCCCCTGAGCCTGAGCCTGAGCCTGAGCCTGAGCCTGAGCCTGAGCCTTTGCCTGCCCCTGTGCCTGCACCTTTCCCTTTGCCTGCGCGTGCACCTGCGCCTGCACCTTTTCTTGTGCCTGCACCTGCTCCTCCCCCTGCGCCTGCTCTTGCACCGGGACCTGTACCTGCGCCATCTGTTCCTGCATCTGCTGCGCCTGCGCCTGCGCCTGAGCTGCTGTGCCTGCGCCTGCTGCTCTTGCACCTTTGCTGCTTGTGCCTGCGGAGCCTGTGCTTGCTGCACCTGCACCTGAGCCTGCACATGTGCCTGCAGCTGGGCTTCTGCCACCTGCGCATCCGCCTGCCTGGCCTGCTCCTGATCCTCCACCTGCTTTCCCTGTGCCTGCATGTGCTGCGCCTGCGACTGGGCCTACATCTGCTGCGCCTGCATGTGCTGCGTCTGCGACTGCGCCTACATCTGCTGCGACTGCGCCTGCATCTGCTGCGCCTGCGCCTGCTGCGCTTTGGGCCCCTGCATGTGCACCTTCTGCCCCTGCGCCTGCTCCTGCCGCTGCACTTGCACCAAAGCCTGTGCCTGGGCCTGTGCCTTCTCCTGCTGTGCCTGCACCTGCACCTGCACCTGCACCTGCGACTGTGCCTGTGCCTGCGCGTGTGCCTGGCCCTGCGCCTGCTCCTGTGCCTACGCCTGCGCCTGCCCCTGCGTCTGCCCGTGCGCCTCCCGCCTGTGTCTATGCCACCTGGACTGTGCCTGGGCCTGCGCCTACCTGGCTGCACCATCTCCTGTGCCTACCGTGCTTGCTCTGCTTGCGCCTGCGCCTGAGCTCCCTTCACCTGCTGCGCCTGCGCCTTCCCCTGCACCTGCACCTGTACCTGTGCCTGCGCCTATGCGTATTCCTGCGCCTGCCCTACGCCTGCGCCTGCCCATGCGCCTGGGCCCTGCGTCTGCTCTACCTGTGCCTGCACTAGCTGCGCCTTTGCCTCCTGCACCTGCTCCTGCGCCTTCTCCTTCTGCACCATTTGCCTGCGCCGCCTGCACCCCAGCCTGCGCCTGCCGAGCCTTTGCCTAACTGGCTTGCACCTCCTCAGCCTGCACCTACGCCACCACCTGGTATTCGCCTGGGCCACCTGCCCATGTGCTGCCTCTGAATATGCTGTCAGCGGCTGTGCCTGCGCCGCATGCACCGACTGCGCCTGCAACGCCTGCACCTGTGCCTGCCCCGTCTGCACCTTCTGCGCCTGCGCCTGTGCCTGCTCCTGAAGGCCTGTGCCTGCATCTGCCTTTGCTGCTCTTGTGCCTGTGACTGCATCTCCGGCTGTGCCTCTGCCAGTACTGCCTCGTGCTTCGCCTCAACCTGCGTTTGCGCCTGTGCCTGCGCCTGAACTTGCGCCTGTGCCTATGGCTGCACTGCGCCTGCACCTGAGCCTGTGTCTGCACATGTACCTTCGCCTGCCCCTGCTACTGCACCTGCGTGTGCGCCACCTACGCCTGCGCCTGCGCTGGTTGCGCCTGTGCTTGCGCTGTCTGCGCCTGCGTCTGCAGCTGTGCCTTCGCCTACGCCTGCGCCTGTGTGGCCTACACCTGCTCAGTCTGCGCCTGCTGCGCCTGCGCCGCTTGCACCTGCTGAGCCGCTGCATACGGCTGCGCCTTTGCCTACGCCTGTGCCTGCGGCTACTCTCGCGGCTGCTGCGCCTGCGCTAGCTTAGCCTCCGCCTGCGCAGGTGTCTGCTGTGCTTGCACCTGTGTCGTTTGCGCCTGCTGCGTCCGTGTCTGCTGTGCCATTGCCTGCACCTCCCCTCCTGTGCCTGCTCCTGCCCCTGCTGCGGTTGCGCCTGATACGCCTGCGCCTGCTGTGCCTGCGCCTGCTCCTGTGCCTGCACCTGTGCCCGCGCTTGTGCCCGCAGCAATAGCTGCAGCTGCGGGTGCAACTGCGGCTCCGGCTATGCCTCTGCCTGCGCCTGCCCTTGCTGCTCCTGCTCCTGCGCTAGCACTAGCGCCTGCGGTTTGCTGAACCTGCGCCTGTGTCAACTCAGCTTGCACCTGTTGCAACTACGCCTGCCCCTACGTCCCCTGCACCTGCTGCGCCTGCGCCTACACCTGAGTCTTCTCCTGCGACTTCTGTGCCTGCGCCTTCGCCTGCGTCTTCTGCGCCTGCGCCTGCTGCACCTGCACGCCCG
The DNA here is from genome assembly GCA_023375785.1 of Penium margaritaceum. Taxonomy (NCBI): domain Eukaryota; kingdom Viridiplantae; phylum Streptophyta; class Zygnematophyceae; order Desmidiales; family Peniaceae; genus Penium; species Penium margaritaceum. The sequence goes on from SZWC01003212.1 coordinate 110,161, forward strand.
AGCCTGCTGTGCCTGTGCCTGTGCCTTTGCTTGTGCCTGCGCCTGCGCCTGCACCTGCGCCTGCACCTGCACCTACTGTACCTGTGTGCACCTACAGCTGCTGTTGTGCCAGCGCCTGCGCGTGCTCCTGCACCTTTTGTGCCCTGGCCTGCATCAACACTGTACCTGTGCTTCGCCTGCACCTGCTCCTTGACCTGCATCTTCTGCGCTTGCACCTGAGCTCCTGCCTGCGCTTGGGCCTAGTGCGTGTGCCTGCACCTTCAGCTGTGCCTGCCCTTGTGCATGCATGTGTGACGTGCGCCTGCGCCTGCGCCTGTGCCTGTGCATGCCCCTGTGCCTGCTCCTGTGCCGCCTGCACCTGCATCTGCACCTGCACCTTCACCTGCACCTGCACCTGCACCTGCACCTTCACCTGCACCTGCACCTGCACCTGCACCTGCACCTGCACCTGCTGCACCTGCACCTGCGCCTGTTCCTGCGCCTATGCCTGCTCCTGCCCCTGCCCCTGCATCTGCGCTTGCATATGCTGCACCAGAGAATGTTCTTGCGCCTGCTGCGCCTGCCCCTGCACCTTTCTGTGCACCTGCCCCTGCTTTTGCGCCTGCACCTGCAACTCCTCCTGCAGCTGTGCCTGCGCCTGCCCTTGCGACTGAGCCTGCGCTTTCGCCTGCGCCTGCGGCTGCTTCTGCACCTATGCTTGCGCCTGTGCCTGTGCTTGCGCTTGCCCCTGCACTTGCCCCTGCGCCTGCTCCTGGGCCTGCGCCTGCGAATGTGGCTGCGCGTGCGCCTGCCCCTCTGCCTGTCCTTGTGTCTGCACCACCTGCGCCTACTTTGCCTTCTCCTCTGCATGTGCCTGCTGCGCTTGCACATACGCCTGCTTTGCCTGCGCCTGCTGCGTTGCCCACGCGCCTCCTGCACCTCCGCCTGCTGCGCCTACTTCTGTGCCTGCGCATGCTGCTGCACCTGCCCTCGTCCCACCTGCACATTCTCCTGCTGCGTGTGCGCCTTTGCTTTTCTCCTTCTCGGCAGCTATGTTGGGCATTCGGTTAGTTGAACCTGTGTTTGCGGCTGTGCCTGCGCCTGCGCCTGCTACTGTTGCGCTTGCTGTGCATGTGCCTGTGCCTGCGCCTGCTCATCCTCACCTGTTGCTGCTTCTCCTGATCCTGCTGCACCTGCACATGTGCTTGCGCCTGCGCCACCTGCGCTTGCCCCTGCTGTGCCTGTGCCTACCCCTGAGCCTTTGCCTTCGCCTTCTGCTCCTGCGGCTGCACTTGTGCCTGCGTCTACTCCTGCACCTGCAATGCCTGCGCCTGCGCCTGCTGTGTCTGGGCCTGCACCTGCCTCTGCCCCTCATCTGCCCGTCGACCTCATCTGCCTGTTTTCCTCATCTGCCTGTTTACCTCATCTGCCTGTTTACCTCATCTGCCTGTTTTCCTCATCTGCCTGTTTACCTCATCTGCCTGTTTACCTCATCTGACTGTTTACCTCATCTGCCTGTTTACCTCATCTGCCTGCCTCTGTGCCTCCCCTGCGCCTGAGCTTATGGCAGCGCCTGCACCATTTCCTGCGCCTGAGCCTGCGCCTGTGCTTGTGTGTCCTGTGCCTGCGCCTGCGCCTGTGCTTGTGTGTCCTGTGCCTGCGCCTGCGCCTGTGCTTGTGTGTCCTGTGCCTGCGCCTGCGCCTGTGCTTGTGTGTCCTGTGCCTGCGTCTGTCTGCGCCTATGTGTGCCGCTTCTGCACCTGTGCCTGCACCTGCGCTTGCACTTGCGGTTGTGCTTGTGCTGCACTAGCCGTGCGCTTCCACCTCAGTGCTGCACTAGTCGTGCGCTTCCACCTCAGTGCTGCTCCAGAATCGTCGGTGTGCTCCATGCTGGCTTTGCTGCCCACGCTGCATAAGCTAGTCAACAGCGTCAATGGATGCCAGCGTGCCTCTGCTGCTGCTGCTGCTGCTGCTGCTGCTGCTGTGGCTGCTGCTGTTGCTGCTGCTGGGTTCTTCGCCTCTGATGCATCATGGCCTTGAATCACCTGCCTGCACTTCTGCGACACTTCATATCCTGTTCATGTCTTGTGTCGTGTCGTGCACGTCACTGCCACTGGACCTTGCTGCTGCCGCTGCTGCTGCAACTGGACTCCTCTGCTGCTGTTATGGGGCCGCTGCTGTTGCTCGTCTCCAGTGAGCCGCTTCTGCCCCTGCGCGGATCTGCTGTCTACGGGCATCGTCCACAGCCCTCGCAGCTGCAGACACGCCGGCAGGAGCAAGGTAGCCTGTGCCAGCGAGACGACGCCAGGTGTGTCTGGCCCAGAGAACACGGAGCAGGGTGGCAGAGGTGCGGAGAAGTGGCAGAGCGAGTACGTGGGTGCTGAGGCGTATCAGGCGTCCAAGTGTGAGTGGCTCTGCATGCCGGCAACGGTGGTGTACTGCTGTCTTTTCTTCCTGGCTGTGGCCCTCCCACCAACCGCACTGGCTCGGACACTCTGTTTGGAATCGCAGGTAGGTGGTCAAATCACTCTTTACAGGAAATAAATCACAAAAAAACTTCTCATGTGTGGGTTGGCTGCTGGCAGGGTCTGAGACGTGGCTGCGGAGAGGGTGAGGCACACAAAACCCAAGCCATTTGACCGTGGTGTGCAAGCTGTGTTTGAATCGTGCCGAGATTCTGTGGAGAAATGCAAGTGTGTGTGCGGCGTGGCTGTTACTGTTACTGCATGATGGCAGGGACTCATTGTGCGCAGCGACATTTGAATTCTGCATGCCACCTTCACTCCCCACAAGGGCTTGGTGTCTGCAAGCACT
>SZWC01003212.1:126884-142094 GCA_023375785.1 Penium margaritaceum
TCACACGCGCCTGATCCAAGAGCCACGTACTCAGCCTCAACAGTGCTGCGTGCAATGCACCCCTGCTTGCCACTGCGCCAGGACACAGCCGTGCCGCCAATCAGAAAGATCCAGCCTGTGCGACTCTTACCGTCCGGACTGCCGGCCCAGTCGCTGTCGGTGTAGCCCACTGCGACAACAGACGGTTGACGGCGGAACATGAGACCTCGCCGAGGAGTCGAGACGACATAGCGCAGTACTCGGATCGCGGCCTCGTGGTGGAGGTAACACGGCTCCTGAGAAAACTGGGCCAGGAGATTGACGGCGAACGCGATGTCTGGACGTGTCGTCGTCGCCAGGAACATCAGTGACCCGATGACTCGCAGGTACGTGGTCACGTCAATTGGCTCCCCCACAACAGCTGGGTCAGGACTCTTCAGCTTCACCTGGCCATCGGGCGACATGGGTGAGGATGCGCTCGGCACGAGTGGCAGGTCCTCGGCGAAGCGAGTGGACAGAGTCTACGCATAAGCAGCCTCATGGACATGGAGGATGCCCTGGGAGCGATCATGCTCGAGCTCCATGCCCAGGAAGACTCGGGCAGACCCGAGATCCTTCATCTGGTAGGTGGCGTGCAGCAGGTCCTTGACGCGCTGGATAGCGGCCGTGTCTGGCGACGCAACGAGGAGGTCGTCGACGTACACTTGAACAGCAGCGAAGGTCTGGCCTCGCGGACTGACAAACATTGCAGGGTCCGCGGTGCTGCGCTGGAGCCCACCACGAAGGAGCGTGCTGCTGATCTCCTGGTTCCAGCACCGAGGCGACTGCTTCAGGCCATAGAGGGCCTTACGCAGTCGCCACACTCTCCCGGTGCCATCGTCGAAGCCTGGTGGCTGCACCATGTAAAGCTCCTCACCCTCCAGTGAACCATGGAGAAAGGCGTTGCTCACATCCATCTGATGCAGCTCCCACCCATGCTGGGCGACCAGGCTGAAGAGAGCCCGGCTGGTGGAGAACCGGCCAACTGGGGCGAAGATCTGGTCATAGTCGACCCCAGGGACCTGGGCAAACCCCTTTGCAGTGAGGCGGACCTTGTACTTGTCCAAGGACCCGTCGGGTTTCCACTTGCGCCGAAAGACCCACTTGGCGCCGATGGCCTTCCGACCTGGAGGAAGGTCGACGAGGTCGTACACGTGGTGCTGTCGGATAGCAGCTAGCTCATCGGCGCAGGCAGCGTCCCAGTGTGCGGCCTCAGGAGAGGCTCGTGCCTCGCGCAAGGTGGCTGGGTCCTCCGGGCGTGNCCGGCTGGTGGAGAACCGGCCAACTGGGGCGAAGATCTGGTCATAGTCGACCCCAGGGACCTGGGCAAACCCCTTTGCAGTGAGGCGGGCCTTGTACTTGTCCAAGGACCCGTCGGGTTTCCACTTGCGCCGAAAGACCCACTTGGCGCCGATGGCCTTCCGACCTGGAGGAAGGTCGACGAGGTCGTACACGTGGTGCTGTCGGATAGCAGCTAACTCATCGGCACAGGCAGCGTCCCAGTGTGCGGCCTCAGGAGAGGCTCGTTTCTCGCGCAAGGTGGCTGGGTCCTCCGGGCGTGCTGTGGAGCGGACTGAGAGAGCGTGTGCCTCTCGCGCCCCAGGTGGGATGCGCGCCACGGCAGCCACGACAGCGTGCCGATGCTCGTGATGGAGCATGGCGTAGCCCAATGCGGAGCCCGGGTGCAGATCTGCGATGATGGCCGATGTGGTCAGGCCCAGGGCCTTGGTGCCAGGGTCCCCACTCACGAGCGTGGGAGTGGAGGAGGCACGGGGAGCCACAGGGGGTCGAGACGCTACCGAGCGCGGTGCGACGGTCTGCACGCTCACCGACGACCTGGGTCGGAGGCTGCCGCCGAGGCCACGTGTGTAGCGTGGCAAGGCGTACGACGGCACTGAGTCTGATGGGCCAGTGGAGGCGACTGGGGCTGTCGGCCCGGAGAGATCAGCGGACATGACGGGGGCTACCGGCCCGGAGGGACCAGCAGACGCGACTGGGGCAGCTAGCCCGGAGGGACCAGCGGCCGCGACTGGGGAGGCTGGCCCAGAGGGACCAGCGGACGCGACTGGGGAAGCTGGCCCGGAGGGACCAGCGGACGCGACTGGGGCAGCTGGCCCGGAGGGACCAGCGGACGCGACTGGGGCAGCTGGCCCGGAGGGACCAGCGGACACGACTGGGGACGCTGGCCCGGAGGGACCAGCGGACGCGACTGGGGACGCTGGCCCGGAGGGACCAGCGGACGCGAGTGGGGCAGCTGGCCCGGGGGGACCAGCGGACGCGACTGGGGCAGCTGGCCCGGGGGGACCAGCGGACGCGACTGGGGCAGCTGGCCCGGAGGGACCAGCGGATGCGACTGGGGCAGCCGGCCCGGAGGGACCAGCGGACGCGACTGGGGCAGCCGGCTCAGAGGGACCGAAGAATGTGTCACCCGGACGCGGTAGGACGGAGGACGGACTCACCACTCCCCCAGGCGACGGGATAGACACAGACGAGCCGGAGCGAATGAGATCGCGAGGAAACAGGTCCTCGAAGAAGAGGGCATCCCGGGACTCGACGATGCAGTGCCGGGAGGGGTCCCAGAAGCGCCAGGCCTTGGACTGACAAGAGACACCGAGGAAGGTGCAGGGACGGCCGCGGGGGGCGAGCTTGCCGCCCTGTTGTGGGGCGGGCAGCCAGACAATGGCGACACAACCCCAGACGCGAGCGGGGCGGACGTCAGCGCGGTGACCGCACCAATGCTGGTACGACGTGGACTGACGGGGAAGGGGACCATGGGGAATCCGGTTCCAGACCCAGGTCATGTAGGCCATGGCTTCAAAGTAGAAGCCCTCGGAGAGACCGGACTCGACAGGCATGGTGCGGACAGCGTCGGCCATGGTCCGGTTCCACCGCTCGGAGACACCGTTCTGGGCGGGTGTGTAGGGCGCCGAAGTCTCGTGGTGGATCCCGCGGGAGGCGAGGAAAGTCGTGGCCTCACCCATGTACTCGCCACCGCGATCGGAGCGAAAGCAGCGAAGGGAGCGGCCACACGCACGCTCTGCGAGGACAAGCCAGTCCTGGATGGCCCGGGCGACATCGCTCTTCTGCCTAAGACAGAAGACCCAGCGATAGCGAGATTAGTCGTCCGTGAGGGTGAGGACATAGCGGTCATGCTCGCCGACCGACTCGGTGGGGAGAGGCCCCATGACATCCGAGTGGACAAGGTCGAGAGGGGCGGATGCACGGGAGGCAGACAAGGGGTACGTGGACCGGTGCATCTTCCCCTGAGCGCAGTCAATGCACTCTGTGGGGCACGGGAGAGGGAAAGTCTCCGGGTCAAGGCCCGAGGCAGGCTGGGTGCGAAGCATGCTGTCCACAGCGGCAGAGTGGACGTGGCAGAGGCGGCGGTGCAAGAGGCGGGTGTGCTGAGGAGAAAGCGTGCTGGTGACGAGCACATGGCCTGTGGCGGCCGACGAGGAGGAGACGGGAGAAGAAGAGGAGAGACGAGGAACATGCCACAGGTTGCCACGGGCGGTGGCGTGCNCCCATGACATCCGAGTGGACAAGGTCGAGAGGGGCGGATGCACGGGAGGCAGACAAGGGGTACGTGGACCGGTGCATCTTCCCCTGAGCGCAGTCAATGCACTCTGTGGGGCACGGGAGAGGGAAAGTCTCCGGGTCAAGGCCCCAGGCAGGCTGGGTGCAAAGCATGCTGTCCACAGCGGCAGAGTGGACGTGGCAGAGGCGGCGGTGCAAGAGGCGGGTGTGCTGAGGAGAAAGCGTGCTGGTGACGAGCACATGGCCTGTGGCGGCCGACGAGGAGGAGACGGGAGAAGAAGAGGAGAGACGAGGAACATGCCACAGGTTGCCACGGGCGGTGGCGTGCAGGACGACAAGACCAGACGGACGCAACGACACAGTGCCAACACCACGCGAGTGCACAACATCCATGCTCATGCGGTCAAGGGCAGTCACGGACAGGAGGCTGAGCTCGAGACCAGGGACGAAGAGGACATCGGTCAGAAAGACGTCACCGGCAGGACCACGAAAACGAACGACGCCAACACCACGGACAGGTAACACGTGTCCGGAGCCCGTCCGGACACCGGAGACATCGCCGACAGGACCGGGCATACTGAAGGCCTCACGAGAGGCCGTCATGTGATGCGTGGCCCCGGAGTCGATGATCCAGGTCTCAGCAGGGTCTTGGACCGGGGTCGCTAAATCGCTAACGGTCACATGGCAGCAGGCGAGGGACGCAGACGCGGTGGACGGAGGCGCAAAACGGGACTGCCAATCGTCAAGCCAAGCAACATCATCAAGGAGAGGGGCGGAGGAGACCACGGGCGACGACGAGACAGACGAGGAAACGGGACACGACCGCAGCTCAGTCTCAGTCATGCAGGGCTGGGCAGGAGAGCAGGAGGTGATGCAACTCGCACTTCCCTGGGGAGGAGGGCGAGGCAGGCCGAGCTGGAGAGCGATGAACTGCTCCAGCTGACGCTCACGGGGGGAGGGCCCGGGAGTGTAGACGGAGTGCGGAGTGTCGGCGCCGGATTCCGGGTAGTAGGAGGGCTACGCCGGTGAAGGGAGCGGGGGCGCCGACGGCTGCGGGTAGTACTGCTACGGCGCGGGTGTCTGCGGGACAGGCGGAGCTGCCGGAGTGGCAGAGCCGCTGGACGAGGTCAAAGTGGTCGGGCCAGCAGCGGCGACGGCGGCAAAGGCGAGACGGCGCTCCCGCTGGCGCCGCATGGTAGCGATGACGCGCGCCTCGTCCGTCGGGAGAGGGCACGTGTACCACCCGTGCCCGGGCTGACCACAGTTGTGGCAGACCGAGCCACCACCGCTGGACCCGGTCGACGACTGCTGCTACTGCTGCTGCAGCTGACTCTTGCCTTTCTTGTTCCGGTTCTTCTTCTTCTTCCCCGACGACGATGAGGCTGCTGCGGCGGGGGAGGCGACGGCCACAGAGGCAACGGCAGGGGAGGCGACAGAAGGGGAGGCGACGGCAGGGGATGCAAGCGCCTCCGTACGATGGAGCTGGGACTCCTTGCGAGCTTCCTCAATGCGGAGGAAGAGCTCGTATGCCCAGGGCATGAGGGTTCCCTGGGTCGCCATGGTGGAGAGGACGTCCTGGGGGTAGTGTACGAAGACGTCTGCGTAGTCGCTAGTGGCGCCGCGCTTGATGGTGAGGAGCGCGGACAGAGGGGGCGGAGCAGATGTGCCGAGACGACGGAGGATGTCCTCCGCCCGCTGCCAGTAGGCAGTGACCGTCTCGGTCTCCCCCATGTGCAGGGAGTTGAACTCCCGGAGCAGACGGCTGATCTCAGCGTCGCTGGACAGGCGATGGGGCCTGGTGAGGACGTGCCAGGCGGCTGCAGGGTCTGGGATGTCGCCAGCCGTGACGTCGCCGAGGAAAGGCTCTAAGGCCAGGCGGGAAGCTGGAGGGGCGACTGGGACAAGGGCACGGACGGCGCGACCAGCGTCATACAACTGGTCGGCCTGGGTGGAGTCGTAAGGGAGGGTGTAGTATGCCCACAAGCCCTCACCATGCGCCCAGATCCAGAAGCTGAGCTCCCAGCTCCGGAACTGCTCGCCGGCCTAAAGCGGCGGCGGCGGCGTCTCAAAGTCCTTCTGCCTGCGGCCGGCACCCGGAGTGGGGCCAAGGACGGAGGTGACTGTCTGCCGCTGGCGCTGAGTCTGCTGCTATGCCAGGTAGTACATGGCAGCAGACACAGCTGGGCTGGCGTGCCCTCGAGGGACGAACGACGGCAGACCACTGGTGGCAGTCCGGGCGGCTACGGGCTGTAGCGCTGCAAGCTGCTGCGTCAAGGCGGCGAGCTGTTGCTGAAGAGCAGCGAGGGGGTCAGGATTGCCGCCGACGACACCAGTGGGCTGCAGCTGCTGTTGTTGCTGCTGCTGCTGCTGCTGCTGCTGCTGCGGCGGCGGCGGCTGCTGCTGCTGCTGCTGCTGCTGCTGCTGCTGTTGTTGCTGCTACTGCTGCTGCTGCTGCTGCTGCTGCAGGCGCTGCAAGAAAGGAGGGGTAGGGGTCCCCCCAACAGAGGAGGACCCCTCCCCACTTGGGCTACCTTCCATGGTGTGGTGTCCCTTGTTTTGTTTTTTTTGTTTTGTTTTGTCTTTGCTGATAACAACAGGGGTGGTGGGAGTTCTACCCACCCCTTGGGTTTTCCCCCTTCCCTTTCTCCCCCCCCCCCTTTTTTTTGTTTTTTTTTTCTTCTTTGTTGATGACGTCAGCAGTGACGTCAGCAGCGGGATGCTGACGTCAGCGGTGGGGGTCGTTGGGGCCGCCGCTGTTGCTGCTGATGGTGCTGCTGCAGACGCTGCAGGTGCTACTGTTGCCGCTGCTGCTGCTGTTGCTACTGCTGCTGCGGCTTTTGGTGCTGCTGCCGCTGCGGCTGCGGCTGCTGCTGCTGCTGATGCAGGTGCTGCTGCAGCTTCTGCTGCGGCTGCTGCTGGTGCTGCTGCTGCTGCTGTGGCTGTAGCTGCTGCTGTAGCTGCTGCGGCTGCGGCTGCTGCTGCGGCTGCAGTTGCTGTGGCTGCAGTTGCAGCTGCAGCGGCGGCTGCTGCGAGCTGCTGCGGCTGCTGAGGCTACTGCGGCTTGTTGCTGCTGCTGCACGCTGCTGCAGCTACTGCGGGCTGCAGCTGCTGCTCGCTGCTGTTGCGAGCTGCAGCAGTAGGCTGCTGCTGCGGGCTGCGGGATGGGGTTTTTCTTTTTTTTTTCTTTTTTTTTCTTTCTATCACAGCGGGCAGCAGCCCGCTGTTTGCTGCGAGCAGCGAGCTGCTGTTCGCAGGCAGCAGCGAGCTGCTGCTCGCTGCTCACTTACGGCGAGTTGCGAGCAGCAGCAGCCGCGGCTGGCTGCTGCTAGCAGCAGCTCGCTGCTGCGGCTGCGGGCTGCGGCTGCTGGCTGCGGCTGCTGCAGCCCGCAGCTGCTACAGCACACTGCTGCTGCAGCTGCTGGCTGCGGCTGCTGGCTGCTGCTGCCCGCTGCTGCAGCTGCTGCATGCTGCGGCTGCTGCCAGCTGCTGCTGCGGACTGCTGCTGCGGGCTGCTGCTGCGCGCTGCTGCTGCTGCTGCTGCTGCTGCGAGGTGTTGCTACGAGCTGCTGCTGCTGCGAGCTGCTGCTTCAGCCTGCTGCTGCTGCTGCACGCAGCTGCTGTCGGCTGCTGCTGCCACTGCTCGCTGCCGTTGCCTGCGGCTGCCGCTGCTGCTGCTGCAAGATGGTGCCAGTCACTGCACCTGGGTGACGTTGCCGCGTGCGCCGTCGCCCACGGGTGTCGGACGCCGCCTGCCGCTCACCTCCTCGCGTCACGCGTGGGGGTCAGTGCTGCCGAAAAAATTTCGGCAGCATTTCCCCTGGCCCAGTGGTCGTGGGAAAAAATCTGACGCCGCCACCAGGAGGGTCAATGCTGCCAGGAAAATTCCGGCAGCATTTCCCCTGCACTGGCGCGTATGGGGGTCCGCCGGCGTTGCCTGGCACCTGTTCGTCAGTCTTCTGCTGCTGCTGGTACGCTCTCGCTCTGATACCAAAAAGGAAATGCCTAGGCAGCAGGTTGGGGCAGCAGCGTTGTTGATGCAGCGTGCGGGCTTCCACGCTCGTTGCTTAAGTCAGCTGCCCCCTCAGTCTGCTGCTCTAGAGTCTGTCTGGAAGCTCTGGGTTTGTTACTCAGAAATGCGCGCGCCAGTGTTAGCGTCAGAAAGCAACTGAAAACTGTAAGTGACTGATTAGGAATGAAGAATGAACAACAATGGGAGACCCCTCCAAGTTCTAGGCCCCCCCCCAGCTCTGTAGAGCTTGTTACTCAGTTCATCAGCCAATCAGAAAATAGCTCAGTTCAGGCTGGCAGGTTTTCTCGGTGAGGCCTGCCAGGCAGCCGACAGCCCAAAACCCGGGCGTCGTCCGTTTTGCCTGAAAACTGGACCATACCATAATACCGACGCTGCGAACGCAGCCGTGCGGTCAGAATCTGCTAGAAAAATAGTAGCNATGAAGAATGAACAACAATGGGAGACCCCTCCAAGTTCTAGGCCCCCCCCAGCTCTGTAGAGCTTGTTACTCAGTTCAACAGCCAATCATAAAATAGCTCAGTTCAGGCTGGCAGGTTTTCTCGGTGAGGCCTGCCAGGCAGCCGACAGCCCAAAACCCGGGCGTCGTCCGTTTTGCCTGAAAACTGGACCATACCATAATACCGACGCTGCGAACGCAGCCGTGCGGTCAGAATCTGCTAGAAAAATAGTAGCGAGGAGTTATGGCAGCCTAAACCCAGATAGTGCCCACAATGGTTTATGCTGCCAAACAGGGCCATGCAACATGCAACTGGGACCCTAGGCAGTGCATGACGATGCAGACGCGATGGGACGCGCTGGACGCATGCAAGCAGCAACTGCGGTGTCAATGACNCCATAATACCGACGCTGCAAACGCAGCCGTGCGGTCAGAATCTGCTAGAAAAATAGTAGCGAGGAGTTATGGCAGCCTAAACCCAGATAGTGCCCACAATGGTTTATGCTGCCAAACATGGCCATGCAACATGCAATTGGGACCCTAGGCAGTGCATGACGATGCAGACGCGATGGGACGCGCTGGACGCATGCAAGCAGCAACTGCGGTGTCAATGACCGCCGGCAGCACGACCGCCGAGGAGGCCTGCCGATGGAGCTGAGCGCGTCGCCGGAGAGAGGAGGCTCCAGCGAACTGCGAGAATACCTCAGCGTGCGTCGGCTCCACCGGACGACACTCCATCAGCGTCGAGTCTCGCCGTCAGTCATCTGCACGCCGATGTACACAAGCCGGGAGGACACAACAGAGCACAATGAGAGATGCGAAAAAACCAACACACGTCCTGTGCTGACGCAACACGTCCTGTGCTGACGCAACACGTCCTGTGCTGACGGACAAACTGCACCGAGGTAGAAGTTGCGGACAACTGCATTTCCAGCTTGCCGAACCTCGTGTAGAGGACCTCCTATGCACGAGCACCAATGCACATGTGCTCGCTCGCACAACCGTACATACAAAGGTGCAAACTACATAACTTACATGGTGTTCCGTACAAGAAGATAGAATTATGTGAAGTTCTTCAACAGTCGAAGCAAAACAAACTGTTTCTAGGCGAATGCAAGAGGCACAACGGTATGCAGTGCATACTGTTGTGCCTCTTGCATTTGCATACTATGCACTCCTTGTCCTCCAGTGCCAAACAACACCGATCTGAAAAGCACAGAACGGCTACATGGCCCTCGGTGGACCTAAAATTTACGAAGATCACATGTGGGGACAGTGCTCGTGCCAAAAACACCTCCTGCTTGGATCCCTTCCTGAAGCTGCTGCTTTGGTAGTTAATGCTCCATGTCTGCCCAGATACAGATTCGGCGTCAGCTGGTCAAACAGAAGAGTTCCAAGGACCCTGTTGCTCCGAAGGACAAAGGGGGTATTATGTTGCATTAACACTCTCGCAGGTCTCTATTCATCACCCATCCTCATCCAATCCCTCCCTCCATCCATCGTCATCCGTTCCTCCCTCCTCCCTCCTCTCGTCCTTCTTCGTTCCTCCTTCCATGGAAGCCTGCATCACCTCCTCCGGCAACCTCTCACACCCATGCTCCAAGCGCTAGTTGGCATCCCCTCAAGACTGCCCAACTCTGTTAGGAATTCTCGTTCAAATCCTTGGGTTCTCTTTCTCTCTCTCTCTCTCTCTCTCTCTCTCTCTCTCTCTTTCTCTCTCTCTCTCTCCCCTCTCTCCCTCTCTCTCATCCAATTCCATGCGACAAAGTTGTCGCAAACCATTGCACTAAGGCCCTCAGACTGACCCGAAAACCACTCCGTTGTTTTAACAGTNTCTCTCTCTCTCTCTCTCTCTCTCTCTCTCTCCCTCTCTCTCTCTCTCTCTCTCTCTCTCTCTCTTTCTCTCTCTCTCTCTCCCCTCTCTCCCTCTCTCTCATCCAATTCCATGCGACAAAGTTGTCGCAAACCATTGCACTAAGGCCCTCAGACTGACCCGAAAACCACTCCGTTGTTTTAACAGTTCACGCTGGTCCGCAAGGTTCATCCTTCTTTTTTTTTTGGCAAACCAGTTCATGTGTCTTCTGCGCTGACACGATCCACAGATGCTCACCATGGTCCTACGAGGAGATGTCGAGGTGACTGTTCTGTTTGATTTGGCATTAGAGTACGATGTGATGTAGCTATCTGACTTGAGAGGGGAGGGGGGACGAATGAATAAATCATACATGTTGAAGAAGCACACACAACGCAAAGTTTTTTCCTCCAACGGAATCACGACCATGTGACTTCATCACATGCCTTGTCTCCCTCTCCCAAATGATGGTGTCATGGCCAACGATTCTGATCTCGTAAGTGGCATTCCAGGACTGTAGACTGTGGAACTCAACCTGCTTTTGCTTGTGGCGAAGGAACTCACTCACACAGCGGCACTGCCGTGCATGGGTGAAATGTCAATGGAGTGATTCGAACATGGGAGTGTAGAAGGTGCATTGTGATAAAGTGGCACGCACTCACCTGCAACAGTAGCCACAGCAACCCAACCATGGCGAACCCCGTGGACACAAACGCGGCCGGCATCTTGGCCAACTCGCATATCTCTTTCCTGCAGCATTCCGCGCCCACGTCGTCTCCACCATCCAACAGCGCACGCACGCACGCCACTGCCGCCCACTCAGGCAGCGCACTCCCAACCAGCCTAACAACAAAGCTGACGCCAGCAAGCCCTGCCGCCATCACCAACAGCAGCACTCTGCCACGCCCCAAACAGCAAACAACGGATTGCCGGATGACAGAGGCGGCGGCAGCACAGTGTCGTGCCAAAGAGGATATGGCAGAGCGAGAGCAGGAGGGGGGAGGAGAAGATTGGCAGGCCGGTGGATGATCCACCGGCCTGCCAATCTTCTCCTCCACTGTGGATGGATAGAGGAGAACCGCGCAGATCTCCCTCTCCATTTCCTTCCTTTTGGCTTACTCCTTGCTCTTCCTTCCATCGCACTTCATTTTTCATCCCCCCTGCACTCGAGGTATGGTTGACCTTAGCCTTTTGATCACTAGTTGATGTGCGTTCAAATGCACATGTACATGTGAAGCTGCGTACAAGCTCAAGGGTGCGAGAGCACACGTGTCTGCACCTGTGATGGAAATTTTATGTAGTCATGGAGATTTGATGGAATTTGCATTGAAATCAAATGAGAACAAATTGAACAGAGACGAAATATTTCACGACTCACAAAACTCTTTTTTTTCTCTGGAAACACCACAAAAACTCTCCATTACACTGATCTCATACAGTCCCTCTGTGTGTGGGGGGAGGGGGGAGGGATTCACTCGACTTCCGAAAGAATCCAAACCCGGCTCTCCCCCCCTTACAATGTCAATTGTATGAGGCGAGTGTACGAGGGAATGTATGTTGGGGACATTTTAAAATGTACACAAATATATGTATTCATCGAAATCCAAACCCCCCCCCCCCCAAAACCAGAGAAATGTTCAAGGCAAGTGGACCAGGGGGTGCATGTGAACGACATCGGCAATTGTACACCAATATACATTTTGCGATGTCCGTCGAACGTGGTCAATTGGTGAAAAGGATAAACAACGTCTATTTTGAAAGTCAAATCAATCATTTCCTCAAGGTGTCCGACGGGGGTGTGGGAGGGGTCTTCTAATAGTGATAGAGTGTAAACAAAATGTAGCTACGAAGGACCGTCGAATCTCATTTATTTTCAAGCCTTCCATGTATAATTGTTGAGGCTTGGCAGGTCGTTCAAGAAACGCCGCCTTCAAGAAGAGCGCCCTTTTTCTAACTCAAAGATTCCGTTGACCGATTGCTACAAAGCCGACGGTGTAACTTCCATGCACGTGACGCTTGACTATCGCTCGAGCGGCAGCCTGTCAGTCAGCGACAATCAAGTTGGCGCTCGAAGGATGAAAATGCTTCTATTGGAACAGCCGTCTGTCGCATCGTCATTCAAATGTCACATATAGATAGACCTGAGAGAGAGAGAGAGAGAGAGAGAGAGAGAGAGAGAGAGAGAGAGAGAGAGAGAGAGAGAGAGAGAGAGAGAGAGAGAGAGAGTAGGTTCAAAACTAGCCGTTGGTGTGTTTGGGCACATACTGTGTCATACATATGTTTTATTGAGAGATTAATGTAAGTTACAATTTGAACATAATTAGGATTGGATTTAAATTAAAAAGGCCATCTACGTATCATGAGCACATGTTCCATTTCGTGATACATACATGAAGAGATAATGTAAGGAAGCTCTGTCGTGAATTCCGAGAAGTTTCGATGTGCATGCATTCTTCGTGTGCACGGTTTTAATTTTCTGTGTTTTCTGTCATTGACCACAAATTTTACACTGGTGTGAATTCAGTTGCTTCTGCTCATTCCTGCTCACCTCTCTCTTTGCCATCCATTATGTCTGACTGAGGGTGCATGTAAAACAAGGACACGCCATCTGTTGTGGGCGCAGTGAGGATGTAGGGCGGTCCAAGTGCAGCACAAGTAAGGTATGGGTAGCATACAAACATGATGGAAGTAGAAAAGACAAAAGAGTGCAAGACCTCGAGAGTGCTTGCTGGGCCGTGTTGTCGTCAAAGGTGGATCAACGCTAATAACACCAACCAAAAAAATCAACATGATCAAAATTGTGGCGAGGCCACATCATGTACGCGTGAGAGTACTTTTTTAGTACGTGGGGAAAACCTAGCAGACCCGAGGCCTGGCAGAGTTGCCGCTCTTTCCAGACGCACAGGCGGCTATGACATTGCTTCGACTCTGCATCATCCCGAGGGTCGACTTCTGGATTCGGGCACTCCCTCCAGTTCCTGCTTGGCTCGGCACCCTGGACCATTTCGACGAGGCAGTATGGACGGCGGTCCTGGGCATCCTACAGCTCAGTCCATCCCCGCAGCAGACCCGGATGGGGGACTTCCAGGCCTTCGCGAGGCGTCAGTCTCAGCTCCGCTTCCGTGACGGTGGCTGCGCTTTGTTTGGCGCACACTCTCGGGCTCCCTTGGCGTAATTTGTGGCATCGGCGAGTATGCTGCAGGATATTTTGGCACTTTTTGGCTCTTTCCTCCCAGCTCCCTCTGCCCCATCCCTCCTCTGCCCTCTTTGGGATGCGGCGGTTGCCCTCCTTCCACCCGCGGTGAAGGCTCGCTTGCCCACCTTGGCAGATCTGCAGCTGGGAGCCCCCTCCGACATCTACCAGCAGCTCACCGCCGACCTCTTCCACGACCTTCGCGCGTCCTGGATTCAGGATGTCGGTGATGTGGCGGCTCGCCACTGCACTTGTCCCCATGCAACAGCAGAGGTGCCCCCACCACGCCTCGGAGTGCCGGCGCCTGCTCGTCCGCCGGTGTTGGGCGGCCGGCTCTCGGGGCGCGGCTCTCTGGCTTCAGACCTCCCCGACCGGTCCTCCCGACCGCGTCCACCTCTCTTCAGCGGACTTTCGCCTACACGCGCAGCTCTGGCTTGGTCTCCCCCTCGGCTACCTGGAGCACTGCGGGGTCAGCGGCCTCACTCATGCCCCACTGACTCGTCAGCGTGGGTCTCGTTTCATCACGAAGGTCCACCACGCTATCCGGGACGAGTTGGATTGCATCTGCCGCGGGAACCCTTCCAACACGCGTAGAGCCGGGCGGCCTCCTCCCCACGGCCGCCGCCATCCTCCGACCGGACCTCATCCTGGAGGACCGGGAGCACGGCGCCATGTGTGTCATCGACGTCACGACGGTGGATGCTCAGGGGGCGACTGCCACTTCGGAGGGTCGGGCTCTCCGCCATGCAGAGGAGGCCAAGCGGACAAAGTACCACCCGGCGCTAGTTCATCGGCCAGGATGGGTCCTCCATCCGCTAGCCTGGGAGACACTTGGCGGCCTGGGACCAGCGGCATGGGACTTTTTACGCCGCCTCTCGTAGCTTTGTTTGCAGCAGGGGCATCAGGGGGCGTCTCCAGAGGATGTGGCGACCTGGATGAGCCGGTCGGTGGCCTTCCTTGCCCAGCGCCTCTCCCTCGCAGGCGTCCGCCGGCAGTGCGCTGTCATCCGCCGCGCATGCGTGGCTCACGGCTGGCCAGATGTGGAGCTCCGGCATGACTTGCAGCAGCGCCCGCCACCTCCGTGGCTCCAGGGCCCGGTGGCGCTTTCTGACCTCTGCTATGTGGACCCGGTGGACGCCCGAGTGTAGCGGTCCTGGCCATATGGCCTTGCCCGTTAACCCTGCTCTTCCTGTTCTATGGATGTGGTCTGTACCATGTCTTGTTTGCGGTGGCGCGTATGACATTGGCATCCTCCCCACCATGTGCCATAAAAAAGATTTCTCTGAAAAAAAAAAAAAAA
Organism: Penium margaritaceum; assembly: GCA_023375785.1. Lineage (NCBI taxonomy): Eukaryota > Viridiplantae > Streptophyta > Zygnematophyceae > Desmidiales > Peniaceae > Penium > Penium margaritaceum. The sequence continues at coordinate 141,251 of SZWC01003212.1, forward strand.
ACTAGCACATGGACCTGAATGATTGACGAAGCTTTTGAGTATTCTTGAGTCAGCAACATCATCTGATGACATCCTCTTGTGGTAAGCGAAGATGCACGCTCACTTTGGTCAACCTATCAANTGTCTTGTTTGCGGTGGCGCGTATGACATTGGCATCCTCCCCACCATGTGCCATAAAAAAGATTTCTCTGAAAAAAAAAAAAAAAACTAGCACATGGACCTGAATGATTGACGAAGCTTTTGAGTATTCTTGAGTCAGCAACATCATCTGATGACATCCTCTTGTGGTAAGCGAAGATGCACGCTCACTTTGGTCAACCTATCAACAGACTGCACTTGATCGACTTGTCCTTTCACAAGCTGTCATCGCCAGCCATGTACATGAAGGGTAAGCGAAAGTGCCAAAACAAAAAAAAAAATCAAGGATTTCCTGGGCTTCCCTCCGGAAGATTGTGGAGGAAACAGCATTTTCTGGGCTGCTCATAAATTGCCATGATCGTCTCAAGCCATCGTCTGAGCGGAGGGAACCTGATTGCTCGATGTGTTGGCTGTGGCAGCCTCTCCCTCTTTCTCCTCGTCCTCGTCTTTCCGCGCCATCTGCGCTTGCACCACGCATCGCGTAGGAAGAGGGTGCCATGAATGAGGCGATGCACTGAGGGAGAGATGGGGGGGGCATAAGGGAAGAAGGGCAATGGGAAATCAGGAAGGAATAGGAATGGAGGATGGACTGGAAGGGGGTGGGTGGGATATACTGTCCGGACCATAGGTAAAACCAGAGAAGTAAAACGGAAGAAAAGGTAGAGATCCAAGGTTTTGGGAGGGTGGCTGGGTGTAGGAGGGAGGT
>SZWC01003212.1:150751-184678 GCA_023375785.1 Penium margaritaceum
CACTTTGCATGTATAAACCGAGGTAAGGTTAGGCACACAGGTGTCGAGCACCGGGTAAAAACCCGACCGGACCCGCCGACGACGTGGCGCGAGGAACCGTTTCCCAACAATGGCACGGGGACGCCACCCGGATCCTCCCCGACGGCCTTACATAGATAGTTCTTGTCATTCGACGTTTATGTTGGGGGGTTTGCGACATCGTGCGTGGCAAACTGGGATGAAGGTGAACTGAGGCGGCCTGCGACCATTAGCACCGGCGTCGAACCATCGTCCGCTGTCGACTCAAACTTCTCGTGAAATTACAATCATGTGCCTAGTCGGGAAAGTGAAACACAGTGTGTATTTTGCGTACATACCCAAGGCGAAAAGCATAATCGAAAACACTCAGGGCATAACTTTACGACTTCCCTTTCTTTACCGGGCACCGTTGGTTATCTCGATTATGCATCAGGTGTGTCAAAAAATGCAAGCATCCGGAATATGTCCGGCCTTATTGGACGGACAACCGGTACTCAGCACATCGGCCAATCTTACAGCTTATGTTTCTTCAGCCTATCCGAATGGATTTCCGTGATTGGCTGTAGCACAATGCGCAGCGCGTCGTGCAAAAGGCGGCAGCGTTGGTGGTGGCTCAGCCGGATGAGGCTAGGACCCCTCAATATTCTAGGGTTGGGGTTTAGGGGGTGGGGGGGGAAGCGTGTGATCATTATGAAATTTGAAGTCGAGATCTTGGTCGCCTTGCGAAACCCTAGTCGCTGCCGTTTTTTAATCCAGCGTTTTTTAAGTATTAAGTTGAGTCGGGTGGCTGACGGGTACGTCGCGAATGGACGGGGTGCGACGCGACGTGAGTGTGCCGTGACGCGGGTCATAGACGAATAAGTAACCGAAGGGCTCGCTTGCTCAAACGCCGAACCCTACACCCAGGACATGCACGTGCATGCATGTCAAGCCAAACAGGCAAGCAGGCAAACAGGCAAACAGGCAAACAGGCAAACAGGCAAACAGGCAAGCAGGCAAGCAGGCAAACAGGCAAACAGGAAAGCAGGCAAACAGGCAAACAGGCAAACAGAGAGAAGGCAGTATCATGGTCGTCCACCTTCACGTGAAGGTGGACGACCATGATACTGCCTTCTCTCTGCTTGCCTGCTTTCCTGTTTGCCTGCTTTCCTGTTTGCCTGCTTTCCTGTTTGCCTGCTTGCCTGTTTGCCTGCTTGCCTGCTTGCCTTCCTGCCTGCTTGCCTGCTTGCCTTCCTTCCTGCTTGCCTGCTTGCCTTCCTTCCTGCTTGCCTGCTTTCCTTCTTTCCTGCTTGCCTGCTTGCCTGCTTGCCGCGGCGGTTGCGCACAAACATGGCGTAGTCAGTTTCACGCAAGAGATGAAGTCCACGCACGGCCACGTACACCTGCCGCTGCTCATGCTCCACATACACCATGTACGGCGGACACTTGACGCCCACGTCCGCATACCCCGCGCGCTTCACCACGTTCTCCACCCGTATCTTGGCTGGCTGCCTCTGCCGCCGATTCCGCTCGCCGCCACTGGCGCTGCTGCCACCGCCCCTGTTGGCGCCTCCGCCACCATCGCCAGTCCCAGGGATAGCGCTGCCCCCTCCGTTGCTATTTTTTCTGCTGCCACCAACACTGCTGCTGCCCTCCATGGCGTTTGGTGCTTGCGAAGGGTCAGCTGCAGCATCACCTGCCGCTGCGCCGGCCGTACTGCTCCCTCCTGTGCCGCAACATCCACCATTGCTGCTGTAGGTACTGCTGCTGCTGCTGCTGCTGCTGCTGCTGTTGCTCCTGCCGCCTCCGCCAGCACCTCCTCTGAACAACCTGCCCGTCCTGCCCACGGAACCCTCAGGCGGCTCCTTCCTTGTGCTCTCCTCGCCGCTGGCGCCTGGAGTGATGAAGCCGCCCATGTCGGCAACAGCTTCTGCGCTGCCGACAACATCCGTTACCACACGTCCTCCGTACACACTCCTTGGACTGCTGCCGTTGCCGCTGCCTGGCGCTCCTCCATCACCATCGCCAGCGCGGCCGCCGCTGCCGCTGCCGCTGCCGATGCTGCTGGTGGTGTGCAGGTACTTGGGCCGTCGCAGGTTATGCTCGTACACGGCCAGCACCACCTCACACGCGCGCTCAAACTCCGCCACGTTCGTCGCGTTGGCCCGCGGCCAACCCTCGCTAGCAAACGAGCCGTGCAGCCCGCATCGCCGAGCCAGCCACAGAACGGACGCAGAACCTAACACCGCCACCGCGCTTCCCGCGATCAGCACGGTGGCTGGGTCCATGTTCGGAATATGATATTCGCCCCCTCCCCCCCTCACTTTCTTCCCGACGGAATTTTCCTACCCCAGTCAGCGATATGGGGTGAAGGCGGTACGATGTCGGAAATCCGATTTCCCCACGCCTTGAAGCGTCCTGCCTCTGGAAATTTTCCACCCTTTGGATTTTCTTACCCCTGGCCCGCCCTGGTTTGGGGGGTCCCGACTGACCGCGTACAGGCTAAGCTCCTGGCCCGACGACTCCGCCCGCGGGTTGGCCCTGGGACAGAGGCCGAGACGGATGCGCAGGCGGTGAGGGTGGGGGAAGAGATGCGGGAGGGGGTCCGGGGGTTGGACGGACCAAGGCGCGTCACAGGAGGAAGCGCGCGACGGTTGATCAGCCGCTGGTCCCGGGAGGGCAGGGGCCTCGCTGCCTGACAGCCTGGCGCACGCAGCGCAGTGCACCGCGTATGCGCTGCTCGGCATAGCGCTGCGGCAAACGATCAGTACGGAGACGGCGATGCGGTGGCGATCTCACCAACGAAGCGCCCTTTGCCCTTGAGCACCTGGCGAGGCGCCACACCAAGGGAACAAGGTGATAATGGACCGAGACACTGAGGGAAGGGGGCGAGGATTGCCCGTTTTCGTCGGGAGGACAAACCGTGCAAAAGGTCTCGCAAATTGCGAATCGCAATCGTCACTGCCATGCATGCCGTGTAGCTATGAATGAAACGTCTGGAAGGTCTGAACCAAACCTGCAAGAATACCTTCTCAAAACTTCTGTTGGCCTTATACATTAGGTACTGTACAGACTTACCATGCAAACTCATCAATAATACTTACCAAACAAACTTAGCATAAACTCTAGACGTATAGAACTCAAATGCTCCACGTTCAGGAAAATAAGTGGCATACACACCCACCCACCAAAGAAAACTACATGCATTCCAAGTAGAAGCAATTAAATAACCAAGGAGTATACCCTCTTTCCATCCACGCTTGCCAAAACAATGGAGCATGATATTTTTATGTTGTATTTCATGCAATTTTGGTATGAGGACTTTCTGTTCTTTTTGTGCTACTAAACAAGTGGTTATGATTTAGGATGGGCATATGAGGTACTTTCTTCAATGTGTGGATGCGTAAGATATTTTCTACTGTATATTGTTACATTAATTATTTTATGTGGAACTTGTGTGAACATGTCATTTTATCTAGAAAGAATGGACGCATGGGTTACTTAGAAGAGAACATGTATAGTGACCATGTAGATTCTGCAGAGCAAAAGACAATTTGAGGAATTCGGGCACAGGGGTGATTTGTACTTAGTATTATGTGTACTTCAATGGCAAGTGGCAAAAATTTCAAGTACATGTATAAAAATAGCGAAAACAAGAATGAGCCATTTTCCGAGTCTCGGGTGCTCTAGTCAAGCGGCGTGTGCGACACTGTGTCGTGGGGGTTGCTTGACGAAACTCCGCCAAAATTTCATGGGGTTTCAATCATGTCGAAGCACGTCTTCATAACACTATAGAGTCATTGAGATTGATACAGTTTGTCATTGTTCTCTTGAAAGACCTATAGATTAGTCAAACCTCTAAGGCCTTTCTATATCGGAATGCAAAAGGTCGTATCGGTTGGCCAAAGTTCCCTTGAGTGACTAAAATTTTGGATTTCGACGTGCGGTGGGTCACAAATGTAAGGCCGTGATGCCATTGAATGATCATTACGGACTCATGCAGATTGCTTACGTAATAATGCCCCCCCTTCCCCTCTTTAGCCGCAACGTCCTGGCCTATTGCGAGGTATTGATCGATGCCAACCAAACGAAAGTTTGATATACTGATTGACATCCCACACGTTGCCGTGTGACTCCCATGAGTTGCGCCATGCGTTATAGATCTGCCACTCAACAAGATAGTAGTTCACCTTGCCACATTGACGAAGGTTATCTTCCACAACGTCCTTTGTTCCCCCATCTGCTTCCACGGGTGGTGGCGGAGGCACTTTTCTACAAGGAAAATGTTCACCGAGGTCATTGTAGAGTTTGAATCGGCTGATATGGAGCATCGGGTTGACGACCATGCTCTCACGGTGGCGTAGTTGTGCAGAGACATGTTTTTGCATCTCTTTGATTACGAACGGCCCCAACCACTTTCAGCTTCACGCGGTCCTATCTTGGCAACCTCACTTTCGTCGAGTTGAGTAGGACGGGAGCACCAACATGGAAAGTTGAGGTTCATCCGACTCTTCTTGGCCACTCGCATATGGAAAGTCATGTCCCACATGCTTTAGAAATCTTGTAAAAGTAGTTTGACTATTGGTATGTTGCTCAAACGTTGCAAACGTGCCACAGCTGTGGTTCACTTAAGATGGAAATTTGCACATCACTACGGGGATCGTGGAATTCTATGCAAGCTTGGTTGTGATGGACTTGACCATCAAGTTAGTGTCACGTGGCTTGCACAATGCTTAGAGCAGTTTCTTAGGTGTTTGATTGGTGTGCTCAATTTACACAGTAGTCTAGGCATGAATGGTCGTTCATTGTCAGCTCCCATCAACATATGCTACTGAACCTCCCATCGTAGTCGCTGGTGATGGAGGAAGGGGTATTCTGTAGTCTAACAAACTTCTTTAGGAATAGTTGTGTTGTTCACTCTCCCATGGTCGTTGCCGTCTTCGCGATGAAGTCTGGCATCTTTGAGAACTGGTTGATGACCACAAGTATTGCATCAAGTCCTTTTTTTGTGGTGGGAAAACCCACGACGAAATTTATCAACATGTCCAACCATGATTTTTTAGCTCCGGTAGCAGTTGAAAAAAATCTACGGGGTTAGTTCGTCTCAGCTTATGGCATTGACACACATTGCACGTCTTGTAGTAGTTTGCAAATTTGGTCTGAATCTTGTCCCACCAGTAGTGTTTTGTGAGTTTCTTGACTCTCTTGTCCTGTTTGAAGTTTCTACATGGGACTGAGTCATGGTACTCATCCAATAGCATATGGCATACCTTCTCGATATGCGGTATGACAACTTAGCACATAAATCACAATCACTAGTATAGTTCGTCAAACCAGAATTTTGTCTTATCGTCCCCAACGAACTCCTTGAAATTCTTCACAAATATTCCCACAAGGTATGGATCTCATTCTCAGAAACTGAACGTGTTTGCCGACTTAGAACATTTGTTGCATTTTTTGTTTACGTTGGTATTTGACATCATCGTCAAAGTTGGGATCACCCATCAATTTCTTCAATTTGGTTGAGTCTTCAGGTAGGTCATCACGTGGTAATCGTTACAAAAAACACATAATTGGCATTCCAGAAAGCACTGCCACACCATAAATACGTGCACTATTTCCACATCTCCCTTTCCTTCATTGATCAATTTAGTTCCGGTCTATGTAACGTTCTCGACATACATGCAATTGGTCTTCTCTACCGCATTTTTCTTGGAGGTAGATGTATCCGACTGCTCAATGAGACATGCAAATGGCCATGACATAATCCACCGTTGGATCTGTTGAATGCAAGGCTAGCATTGATGTAAGAGGAATTCTCAAATAGTTTAACGCTTTTTGTTTGCTATCTTTCCACAATCCACTTGGTGCTTTTTTTTTAAGCGCTCGGACATAGGCGTTTGTACTCTAGCATAGTCATTGTGCTAGAGTATCAGCATTAATTGACAATCTTAGTTTCAAAAACCCAAAATCCCTTGGATATCATACATGTTGGTGGACATTAGTAAATTCGTAACCACCTTCACACTCTTTGTGTTCATCCTGATCCGTCCGACGAATACAGTGACCAAAGTCTCAGATCAAGAATCTTCTGTACAATCTATCCCTTTATAGAACCTTAAATAATTTGTGGAGATGTCCACTGAGCTCCTCCCATGTGTAGCTATTCATCAGGATATCACTGACATATACAATGACATAGTCGTGATACGACTGAACCATACTGTTCATGGCCGCCAATTTCTTGGGCATTCACGAGTATAAGCAGCATAGCCGCAAAGTCAGAGTGCCGGTAGTGTGTGCGGAACACCGTCTTCTCAATGTCTTCATCAGATGTGCTGATGTGATTATTGCCACTCCTTAGGTCGATTTTGGTGAAATTCCTCACTCCCTGGAGTTGGTCAAAAAGTTCGGATGCTTGTGAAAGGGACCATGGGTTCTTGATGATAATGTATTTCAATGCAATATAGTCCATACACATTTGCATTTTTCCGGTCTTATTTCTGAGATGAAAGAAAAAAACATGAAGTTGCATTTAGTGACATGGATGGCCTGATGAACCCTTGACCGAGCATCTCGTTCAACTGTTTCTTAAACTTGTAGATTTTTGGTCATTCATCTGATTATTTGACCCCTTGAATCATCAATTTAGTCCCAAACCTCAGGTCTGTCTGATGATCAATGTTATGTTGCAGGGTAAAGCTCAGAGTACATCTTTAGAGACACCCCTCTCAAAATCCCTGATTGCTCGTGTAACCTCCTCAAAAACATATAAAACTTTCATGTAGTGAGGCTGATGAGGCTTTGGATATGTCACTTCTACTATTGCTATCTCGCTCTCTTCACATGGCTCCGCGTGGACTAGCCATGCTTGAGCTCTGAATTACAAGTATTGCTCATCCATGTCATTTGTCTAACTGTGGCTGCTACAACTTCCTTTGTTGCTTCCTCCTTTGCGTTATTGTCGTTGTGACGTGGGTTGCTTGAACAGAGATAGGTGTCTCCTTTTGCCATTACCGATAATGTAAACTGCACCTCCGCTCCAGTGCACTAGTGGATTGTGCCTGTACATGGAGCACTAAATGAGAGAAATTTTCTTCACTCGTTGGACAAGTTCTCTGACGTGTTAGGTTTTGATGTTCACCCGATTGCAGTTGGAGTGGTTCACTATGTCAACAAATCAGTAGTTGAACGAGATGCTCGGTCAAGGGTTCATCAGTAAACACTTCTGGTTTACTACGTAAACCCAAGTTCTAAGCCATCTTGTTGCTTGTGAAATTATGATAGGGACCTCCATCCAGTCATAGTGTTATTGCCGATTGATCTTCCTCGTATCCCTTGTAAAACTTCCCGATCTTAGGAATCCTCCTCTGTGGCGTTGACAGACGTTCACATGGGTGTTTGTTCGGCACAATCTCTTTCTGACCGGAAAAAAGCATGGCTTTCTTCTTAACACCAAGTAGAACGTAGGTGGTGAAGAAGTATAAGTTGCAGAGAAAAACACGAACTGGGAAAAGGGGACACTTGGATAAACTAGGATAAACAATAAGTGTACTTTGATAACAAGTGTCAAATCTTGCAATTAAATATACACAATAGAAGAAACAAGAATGAGACAAACTTGGGGTCAATGGCGCTTCTGCCAAGTGGCTTGTGCAACACTACATTATGAGAGCCCGCTTTAATAAATTCCATCAAGAATTCATAGAAGTTTGAGAAGTTTTAGATGTGCTTTTGAAAATTCTCTCACATATGAGAAGACGGCAAAAAAAGATCAAAACATAAAAAAAAATTGTAATGTTGTTTTCAAAATGTCTCGTAAGTGGTCAACATTGTCAGCACTATCTGAATTGGAACACAGGAGGTCAAGGCAGACGGCCAAAATTCCCTCGACCGAACAATGTAAGAATACAGGGGTGGACACACAGTGGGCCACAAATGTAAGGACAACATTACCAATCCGCAGAGCTTATGGACTCCTGTACGTCAGCATTCTAACACTCCCCCTCCCCTTCTAACCGTAACGGCCCGGCACAGTGCTCAACGTACGTCACTACCAACAAAAAAACCATGGATCAAGTGAACGACGTCCCATTGCTGGTCATAGGGCTTCCAGCTCTTGAGGAAAGCCCTGCAGCCCTTGAACTTGATGATATGATAAGTGCAACTTTGGATGCCTTTCCTTCGATTTTTTGGGCCACATCATCAGTGTTAGACTGATCACAATGAATCAAAAAAGAAGGTGATGGCAGTCAATGATTGGCCGACACCAACCAACATTCAAGACGCTAGATTTTTCTTACACGTCCTACAACTACTACCATAGTAGACGCACCATAGTCTCAGTGCCTCTCTCTGATCTCAATCATAAAGGTGCCAAGTGGAATGTGAATGGCAACTACAAATCATATTTCAGACCCTTGGAGAATGCTATGAGCTGAATGCCAGCTTTGTACTTGGCAGATATAATGATGGACTGCATCTTGTCCACAAACATGTATGATTGAGCTATCGCAGCCTTTTTCCTTCACGATAGTGGTGGTAGAGAATCGGTCACGTACACATCCCAAAAACTAGGTGGGCTATAGTGAAACTACGCGTTACGTAAACTGTTTTTTCTTTCTGTTTACCCATTGAAGACATTGCAGTGTTACTTATAATGCTGATGATCTGTCGTCCTCTTCGACCACCATGCACTCAAACATCTCGGACGTCTTTTCCAAGATTGAGCCATCAACAAACTCGATGGATGGAGTTCCTTGAGTCCACCTTTTACAATGACATCGAGTACCAAGCTAGAAAAACAGATCCAGCGGATGTTCTAAGTCTTTGTCCAGAATGGACGGCTTTGATCAATACACTACAACCTGAGTGAGACCTGTACCTTGAAAGACTATTCATGAGGAGTTACAAAGATTTTTGCGGGTAAAAAAAAAACTAAATTATAGTTCAATACACCCTTTCAGCAAGCATATTTTCACTACAGATAGTACTATTGACATTACTGTTGCTCTTTTTGCCTCTGCTGCTATGTGGGTTACGAATGTAAAGAAAACAATTACCAACACATGAATTTTAGGTACTTGTGTACTCATACACTTCCCCCACTTTCAACCATTATTTCTTAAAATAGTGATTCCAGGTGCCGCCACAAAGGTTGTCATTTAGATGGTCACCATCTTGTGAGTTGTCATCGGGTTCCAAATGTTTTTGTGTAGTGTCATTTTCATGCTAATTCACAAGATGTTTGGTCAGATTTTTATGTAAACGGTGTCCGAGGGCACCTTCAACCATGTAAATTATACTCTTGTGCAGTTTTTTGGGTACTAGAGGAGGTGCCTCCCGTGTTGGGGGAAGTTCTCCCTGGGGTCCTGATATGGTTTGAGACAGCCAACATGGAAAACAATATGGATGAATATTAGGTGGACAAGCAAGGCTTGAAAATGACAAAGGTAAATGTTTATTCAATAAAATACAAGCATAGCTTTTTGCAGTCTTGCTCTTGTCACTTTGTTTTTGCATTGTTGAGAAGGATGCAATCACTGGTGTAGAATTTAATGCTTGTCTAATGAATATTGGCTGTCCATTTCACCATAGTTTGTATCGTCTCGGAATCTTGGGGCATCTCAAGCATTATGGAGGTTTCTCTTCTAGATGTGAATGGTTAAGATGTTGTTGGAGCTCCAAATGTCTTCTGTATCATAGGAATTTCAATGAATACCACTTCAAATGCCACTTTTGCAGATGTTGCAGTTGTCACGGAGTTGTATGCAAGTCTTCTAGTCAGTGCCTTGAGTGACCGGTGAATTCCATGTAGCTTGAACAATATCTAGGTCTTCTATGCATATTCTTTATGAGGTTCATGAGCCATCTGCTACAATCACGTTTTCCTTGTCAGGTTCCGCATGGATGAGCCATGCCTAGCCTCACATCGCAGATGACACATGGTCACGTCAAACATTTTGGCTGTATTTGTTGCTGTTTTCACAACGAAGTTATTACAATTTTTTTTGTGCTTCCTCAACAAATCCTTGACCTGCTTCTCATAACCGTGTTACCTTGTGTTTTGCTCATTGAAATGGCACATAAAGTATCAACAGTAGCTTTGTGGTCGCGCATTAAGCAAGTCCGCCAGATCCCCATATTGTGCAGCTCGCTAAATTATAGGTCAAGTGGTTTGCAAGGGTGATGGATCTTTAGTCTCATATTGAAGATTTTGCCTTTAAAAAAACCTAGTTTGGTCTTCAAATCCAACTTCTAAACCAACGCATTACCCACAAAACAACGAGACGATCCTCAATCCAATGACACATGCACTATTTTGTGGAGAAGTGACGGATTAATCTGGTCAAGTGGCGGGGCTACAACAACTTGCATCACAACTGGGAGCCGTATGACAACCCATGGCGCATCGATCATCAAAATGACAGCTTTTCAGCTGGCCCTGACCTACACCGTGCAATAAACCAAAGCGCCACGGCTAAAAGGAGGAGGAGTGTTAAGTCCCCGTTAAGTACATGAGTCCTCAAAATATTGCTCATGGATACTTCTATCCTTGAATTTATGGCTCATCGGATGTCAAGTTGCAAGCTTTTAGGCCAATCCACCACGCTATCTTGGCAACCTACCCCAATCTCGAGTGGTCCATTCGAGAAGGTTCTACCAGATTTCAACATTTACCATAAGTGTCAACACAATCATCACAAACCATGTCGATGTTTCAATAGTTCACCTTTGACTTCTTGACGATGCAGGGCCTTTATAAAGACACCTTGTTCTTCCCAAACGCCCCTGACTTCTCAGCGCAGTTTCTTGAAGCAACCTCTCAAGACGAGGCATCGTATACATCGCTTGATTCAAACACTCATATCCCAAAGTATGCCTCATTCTCCTTTTTTCTACTAGGTTTATGTGCTTGACAGTTTCAACAATTGATGTGGAAGAAAACTTACTGCTAATGAAAATGTATCCAGTTTTCCCAATTTGTTGATTTTTCTACTTGTGAATCATCCATTTTTCTCTCCACGGAACACTTGTATTCATGACAGACAAAAGATCCACTATGCTAGCCTGACAAGGGCTCGCAGGAAGATATAATCCTAAACCCCAAACATAATGTGAGGGAGAATCTGAACAAAGTTTGTATCAAAAACAGGAGAGGATTTGTGTTCAGGAAAAGGGGTACTTTTTCTTGATTATATCAAGAAATTATCCTTTTCCCTCCCTTTTTTCAAAATTTCACATGCAATCCCCCTCTTTGGATCGAGGTTTTTATGTTTTAAAGAGGATCTTCTTGTGCAAAACATGAAAATTCCAAAATCTAGGGTGTTTGCATGTGCAGGAAACAAAGAAAATATGGGTCATTGCTAGATCACGACTAAAAAGGGACCAATCACCCCACAGGAAGCGGCAACGAGGACCGACCTTAATCAATGTCCAATTGTCAATTTGAAGGATGTGGCATACTTGATTCAAATATCATAATGCAGGTTACGGTGTGTACGGAGTCCCATAACCCTGCGAGTGGGTATTTTTTGCCAGTATGTCTTTGGCCCACCGCACATCAACCCCAGGATTCTTATGCCAATCAGTAGAGGGTATTTTGGCAACCAACCCCGACATCCAGTGTTCTTCCCCTAGAGATGAAGAAACATTCAGCCTTTTCTTAGAATGGTGGACAGAAGATTTTCGAACCTTGTCGACGTTTCAATACTCTTTTGTCAACTTCTTGATGGTACTGAACTTGTACAAAGACACACCTTGACATTCTCAAACCCCCCCCAATTTCTTGTTGGATTTTCTTCAAGCAACCACTCATAATGCGATGTTGGACGCATTGCTCAACTAGACCGCCCGACACCCAACATATACCACATTTTGTTTCTTGCTACTGTATGTATGCTCTCGACATTATCCAACATTTGCCATCACTTACATCTAAATACAAGTTATCCAACTGTCCCAATCCATCCCAATGTCTTCTGCTCCGCATCTCCATCTCGCGAACCATCTATGTCCCTCTTGGCGTAGCGCAGTAGAACAAGAGGACCAGCCAACGCATTAATCACAAGGTGACAATCTCGCGGAATTCATTAGCCAATCTCAACCATACAAAAGTCCGCAAACTTTGCAACGATGACGGTGAATGGAGCAAGCACACCCGGCGACAAGGAACAGTAACCAGCAAAGAATCTAGGGATGGAGAATCAGTAGTACGCAAGCAACAACGCTCTCCAAGTGAACCATGCAGCAATGGAAACTTACAAAAAACATGGTGTAGCACCAACGACCCCAACGGCCAATCCGGAGATGGATCCCTCAGGCTCCTCGAACCCTTCGACTCTGCGGTTGTCCACCAAGACGAAACTTGACACGACAGGAGGTATCCAAGCTCACATAAATGAAGACCTATAATTGTAGGGACTCAAGATCTTCAAAATCTATGTGCTCCATCAACTCAACGTGGCAATGGAGGAGCTCCAAGTGTACGCGCACAAGAAGCAGTACTTGTCAAGTGAAGAATCTAACTCTCGAGCAAGTCCCAAACTTGACCAGCACTACCTGAGCCGTTCGATCCTACAAACTCCAAAGGACCGACGGCTTAGATGTGGACACACATTTAGAAGTGTTCTTCACTGCAAATGGGGTCAACAAAAATAAAGAAAATTGACTTCCAGGCTTAATTTTGCATGGCACGGCTTTGACTTTGTGGTCTAATCTAAGGACCAGCCAATGGTAGCCAGAGTCCGGCAAAGCAGGATCAATGGCTCACGCGACCCACATCACCTCATTAGCTACAAGAATTCTACCTCTTGAGCAGATCAATCTAATGTGGCACGACTTGCTAACTCCACCATGAATCTGGAAAAACTTTACGTGTGTCATACTTACACACTTTGGGACGATGAACACAAGGTCAAACACACAATACAAGCTTCAACGCCTATGTTGGTAGTCCAAATTGGTAGAGTATATGCGTTGTTTTTGTGAGATCATCACCGCCATTGACCTTGCCCCCACAAGCTCTGGATCTACTATAAAAAAGACCTCAAGCATTACATCTAGTAAGAAATTGCAATATTCGCCATCCTAGACGACCTTCTGCAAATGATGGAAAAAACTTATTGCATTGACAGCGTCAACTAAAATGCCGGGATGAAAAAATCCAACAGGAGGCGAACCCAAAGCCACAATCCATATCGTGACGACAGAAATTTGTAATCGTGAGAAACCTCGTCCTTGATGGAGATCGATGCTGTGGATCAGCGCATTTAACGGCTTTGTTCAACTTGCGGAAAGCCCGACACATCTGATGCGATTGCTGAAAGCAGTAGCGATACACCAAAAATGAGGAGGGGTCATACAGAAAAAAATGAAGAGTGAAGAAACAGCAAAGAGTGAGCATCTTATTTGGTCCAAAATCCAGGATAACCAATCACCCATATGAACAACTCGCTTTGCCGTAAACTAGAGTTATTGAGATTGTAAAGTTCAATGTGAGATACCAGTTTGATCAGCTGACAAGATTGCTACGGATACAGCCAAAGGATTATAAAATCCATAGGAAGGTACAGATGGTAGAGGATGGAGGGGCTTCTCACGGTTTTGTGAGCAACAACATGGTTTAAGAGCTAGATTTTCAGAGGTGTTTGAAGGGAAAACCATCCACAGACTACTGCACATCCATCGACTTTGCGAATCCCTTTGACTACAAGTCGGAGATCCGTACAGCACAACAGTCTTGAGGACTTGTCCAATCAGAGACCAAAAAACATCATTGGATGAGATTTCCCATAACCGCACAATTTATTTTCAGATTGGTGTCACACAGCAGTCTATGTCAGCATGAGTGTTGAAAAATTGAAATGTATCTCCAGTCGAGTGTCCCACGAAGTAGCGGTGGTTACAAGAACTAGCAAAGGAAGAAGCATTAGAGGAAGTTTTAGCAAGCGCAAAATGACGGCGCTGGATGTGGCCGAACAATGTATGCAGCACAAGCGTGGCTCATTCACGTGGAACTTAGGGAAGTAGGGTAAACTGCATAAGCAAACAAAACGACATCAACTGCATGGACCATGACATCTGACAGGTTTGCAGTCGTTCTAAAAGAGTTTTTACCTCTCGTCAAAGAGTTTGAATGGATTTCCTGTGACAAACTAACTCAAGAGTTACCTCCACAGTGCAAATTTGATCACCAAATAGATTTGAATCTAGTCAACACATCAAAAGTGAAGGGGACCTATGGGATGAGTGACCACAAACTGGCCGAGCTCAAAAGGTAGTTGGATGAGATGCTCAATTAGGAAATTCATCAGGCCATACACGTTACCCAATGCTACACCCAAAATTTTCGTAAAAGAGATAACTGGCAAGATTTTGAAGTGCATGGATTACTGGACATTAAACGACATCGCCATTAAGAACCACGATCCCTTCCCAAGAGCAGATGAAATTTTTAATAACTCCGCTGGGCAAGAATCTTGACCAAATACGACTTGCGTAACTGCTATCATACGATTTACTTATCTGATAAGGACATGAAGAAGATGGGAATCGACACCAAATACAGACACTTTTAGTTCACGGTCATGCCGTTTTGTCTCACAAAAGCCCCCAAAACACTTATGGTGGCCATGATCAAAAGTTTCCGGCTGTACCTCAACGACTTTGTTGTTGTGTGCCTTGATGAAATCTTGGTGCATTGCCGTACCCCAGAAGACCACGATGGACGTCTCTAAAGAGTTGTTATAATTGTACAAAGAGATAAAATTTTAAAAAAAAATCTCCCCCGAGTCCCAAGGGGAGAGATAAGAGTTTCTTACCGAAGCACGTCAAGATGGAGAGGAGCCGCACAACACGGGTGACCCTCCACCGGTTGTGCAATGGCGTCGTTCCCGACGAGTTGTGCTTCGCCTCTTGTAGTATGACTCGGTAGCAGCTATAGCCAAGATTTATGGTTAATCACCCCTCTTTTATACACCTCATTACCTATGCATACTCCTCCATTATCTTCACTTATCACTAGCGTGTGTACATTTATTCCATCACTCATTTCTTAGTGAAAAAATGTAATATTATCTCAAGAGAATTTATAAACGTTTACAGTGAATTGTAATTTTTTGTTCTACATTAGTTAAAAAAGATGGTGAATGATTTGAAGGGTCACCTATTTGTTCCTATGAATATCGTAAGGGTATACTTGTGATCAAGTTCTAGAAACAGAATAGAGTTCAGTCTTCGCAGGAGAAAAGGGCATGCACTCATTTTTTCTGAAAGTCTACAAGTGTCGCGATCATGATTCACTCAAAGTCCATTGTCCATCCCCGCAAACACCGCGAGTGCATTGGGGGAGTGAATTGCGGAGTGTATCTTGCTCACGATAGAAAATCTACAGAAGTGTATTCATACACTGGTGTATGAAAAGGAACCCCCTCAGTACACACTACCGAATACACCTCCCACAATACACTTCGACTTCAGAGGGGGAGGTGCGAGTTGTCCGGACTCCTCCACCCCCCAAATGTGATAGTGTATTAGGGCAGTGTATTTGTGAGTGTATCTGATAGACACTGTTAGTAATGCACAAGTGTATTTCTTGGTGAAATGTTCCAAAATCCCTGTTGCCATTGATCTACGTACATACACGGATTCCGTCAAACACAAACTGCAAGTTTTTCATCATACGCACATTGTCCCATCAATACCTGTCATTCAAAAGAACACAAAGCAAAAGCTTGAGCACGTCCCTCTCCCCTCTCCCAGAACATGTCTAGTGTATTGGGGGAGTGTATTGTACAAGCATATGATAATGTACACTAATGTATTTTTCACTTGTGTATTTAGTCAACCCTCGTCCAGATACAGTTCCCAATACACTACCGCAATACACTTTTAACTTGGGGGGGAGGGGGGTAGCGAGAGCTCAAGACCCTCTCAACCCTCCTGGATTGTGAAGGAGTATTGTGGTAGTGTAGCTGTGAGTGTATGTGATAGACACAGTCCGTAAGACACAAGTGTATTTCTCGAGAAAATGTTTTGAAATTCCTGTTGCAGTCAATCTATGTACATCCACGGACTCCGTCAAACACAAACTGCAACTTTTTCCTCGTACGCACGTTGTCCCATGAATATCTGCCATTTGAAAGAACACAAAGCAAAACCTTAAGCACGTCCTTCCTCCCACAACACGTCGAGTGTATTGGGGGAGTGTATTGGGGAGTGTATCATGCAAGCATGCAATAATGTACCCTAATGTATTTGTTCACTTGTGCATTTAGTCAACCCCCGTATAGATACACTTCCCAATACACTACTGCAATACACTTTCGACCTGCGAGGGGGGAGGGGTAGAGAGAGCTCAAGACCCTCTCAACCCCCCCTGGAAGGTGAAAGTGTATTCGGGCGTGTATCTGTGAGTGTATGTGATAGACACTATTCGTAACACACAAGTGTATTTCTTGATAAGATATTCCAACATTCCTGTCGCCGTCGATCTACGTACATCCACGGACTTTGTCAAACACAAACTGCAAGTTTTTCCTCGTACGCACATTGTCCTATGAATACCTGTCATTTGAAAGAACACGAAGCAAAACCTTAAGCACGTCCTCCCCCAGAACACGTCTAGTGTATTGGGGGAGTGTATCGGGGAGTGTATCGTACAAGTGTGCGATAATGTACACTGATGTATTCGTTCACTTGTGTATTTAGTCAACCCCCATTCATATACACTTCCCCATACACTGCCGCAATACACTTTTGACCTTGGAGGAGGGGCGGGGTAGCGAGAGCTCAAGACCCCCCACCCTCCCCAAATGAGAAATTGTATTGGGACAGTGTATCTGTGAGTGTATTTGATAGACACTGTTCGTAATACACAAGTGTATTTATCTATATGAACGTCGATCGACGGCCATGGACAAAAATAACAATTGCAAGGATCTGGTCATACACACATTGCCCATTTGATGAATACAATAGTCTAATACTCACCATTGGACGTCAATCTGCATACATATGCAGACGTCGTACATTCAAAGAAGCTATAATTTGCCTGCCAGTATCCACGACAATTGTTTTTGTAACTAATGTCCCATTAGGAGACGGCTTTGTCCCTGCATGGCATCGAAACCCGTCGATACCCATCGACGCCTGTTCTATGATTGACTATAAAGAGGCAATTAGCACGGGATGAATGGAGCCCCTCCCCCCCCCCCTCCACCAAACAGAAACATCCCTTGATTGGCATTCGAATGACAGTGCTTTTGTTGTGCAGATTGCAGTCAAGATGTCGCAGACGCGACAAATGACCTGCCGCAGCTACAACGGATTACTCCGCCAAACAAAAAATGGCCTCAATGAGACTACATAAGAGAGAATGACAAAAAAAATGTCAGGTAATCAATAACAAACATATGAAGNCCCCCCCCCCCTCCACCAAACAGAAACATCCCTTGATTGGCATTCGAATGACAGTGCTTTTGTTGTGCAGATTGCAGTCAAGATGTCGCAGACGCGACAAATGACCTGCCGCAGCTACAACGGATTACTCCGCCAAACAAAAAATGGCCTCAATGAGACTACATAAGAGAGAATGACAAAAAAAATGTCAGGTAATCAATAACAAACATATGAAGGAAAATTGTATGTCACAAAAGGGGTCACCTTAGAGGTACCACCTTTCCTGGTCAAAGAAAGGGAACCTGTCGGGCCGCACTACCGCGGGGCCCGGCAGGTGCCCGGGCAAATAAAAAAAAGAAACCCCAAACCCCCCGTCAGAGTTATTCGTTGTTGAAATGTTTAAGGATATGAGGACTTGAATGAATTTCAATGAAAGTTCCAGGGTATCATACATTAAAGTTTCTGTGTATTTAGGATGTACATGAAACTTCCTCGAATCCTTCCTATTAATAGTAGCTCATTCCATGGAAACATCCTCCACATATGTTCCAATTTTGTACACTAGTTTATTAGTGTGTACTTTTGGGGTGATTGACCATAAATGACAGCCGAAGCCTTGTTGTGTGCCAGCGTGATGCTGTCGGCCACCGAGGTGGCTTGGAAGTGATGGGAGGTGTCCGTGGCTTGTCAGCCGTTGCGTTATTGGTGCTACAGCGGCTGTTGTTACTTCCGCGGCTGCTGCTGCTACAAAAGCGACTGCTACCGCAGCTGATGAGTCTGCAACTGCTACAATGGCCACCGTAGCTCCACTGTCTGCTTAGTCCCGGCTATGGCTGGTCTTGCAGTGGCCTCGGAGCAAGCATGCCATTAGCTATAGCTGCTAACCTGCCAACAAGCGGTAGCTGCTACGGTTGTAGGTGCTGCAGCTGCGGCTGCCAAGAGTGCAGCTGCGGCTGCTGATCTGGTTTTGTTGCTGAGCTCAATGGCTGAAGACGTTGAAGTTCCTTCAATTGCGATGAGCAATGCCAAGGCCGCATCTGCCATGGCAATGTTCCCGTGCTAAGGGTGCCACAAAAATGGTTGCTGCGACTGCCAAGACCACAGTGGCAGCCGGTGCTGTTGCTGCTGCGGTTGTAGATGCGACTATGTAGCAGCTGCAGTAGATCCCAAAGCTGCGGGTGCTGCTACCAGAAGAACGGCAGGGGTTACTCCTGTTGGAATAATAGCAGATGCTGCCGATATCGTTGCTGCAGCTGCTCCCGCAATTGCCGCTGTGCTTGAGAGAGAAAGCCACAAATGTCGAAGACGGCGGAGCGGGAGTGTGTGGTCAAGTGGCGGCGTCGCAGCCTGCAAGTATGTCAATGCTTGCGGGTATGCCAATGCGACTATCGCCCCCACAATGCAGCCCCGCGTGGTCTCTACGATGTGAGCTATGGCAGCCAGGTGTTGTGGCTGGAAAGAAGGAGCCCGGCCTCGACTGAGACGGAGAGAGTGGCGGCAGGATTGGAAACAATGGCAATGACCCCTCCCACGGCCAGGACCGTGCGTTCAGAGTGAACTCGCCTCACTACCAGTAGGTAGTAAAACAAAGAAAGGGAAAGAGAGTCAGAGCTCCACAGGTTTAGGACACGGTGTGGAGACGACAAGATACTCCAAGATCTGGAGCCAAAAACGGCAGGCACAGGAGAGCAATGTGCTGCCTGTTAAGGAGGGAGCCAAGAGCGAATGGGCATCAAGCTTGCTCTCGCTCGAGGTCTCACCTCCATCAAGCGGGTGTCGAACCTGGTTTTCCCTCCCTATACCACATTCTCATGTTCCTTCTCACTGCACACCGCAGTGTCCCAACCACGGATCTAAACCGGTGTGACCTAACCCTCACACCAAGTTAGGAGAAGTGAATCACCACCAGGTCACTGAGAGTATAAATGACATTGTTGTCCCCATGGACAACGGCCACAGCTTAGTGATGATGAACGTGCAGGCAGCAGCGCCTCTTCTCTCTCAGTCACCTCCATCAGTGACGAGTGAGGTGTGCAACAAGGCCAGAGGTCAGAGCGTGTTTGAGACATAGCACCAAAACGAACGATATCGTAACATCGATGTGGTTTGCGAAACTTCTTTCTACCGTTTTGGAAATCAGTCAAAGTTTTCAGAAACTTCTGGAATGGGACACCGGAGGTCGGGGCAGCTGGCCAAAATGCCCTTGGCTGAATGGTGGAAAATCTCGAAGTCGTCGAGCGGCGGGACATGGATGTAAGAACAAAAATGCCCAACCACGAGTTTTAGGGACACATATACGTCAGGGATATAACACCAAACATCTCATAACCCAAAGGACACCATATGTTATGTGAATGTAGCGGACTGGACAATATTCTTGGCCTAGGCCAAAACCCGCGGTGTTTGAGGTTCTTCAAATGTCAAGCCATCCTTTCCAACCTTCCACAGGCCAGGGACCCCCGCTCGAGCCACATGGTACCGACCTCGTGCTAAACTCTCCCCCGGTAGGAGTGAGCCATCCTTGGCATCCCCACGTTGGTCTCGAGCCCCGGTGCTCTGACACCAATGTAGCGGAGCGAAGGGAATCCATGGCCGACTAGGCCAAAATTGTGGTGTTGGAAGGTCTTTGACCCTGAATCCATCCTGTCTAACCGTGCACAGGCCAAAGATCCCCGCTGGATCCACGTGGCACCGGCAGCATGCTACAGCAGAGCGGAATGTGGATGCTTCACAAAGATGAGGTAAGAGGAGAAGACGATTCAAGGAATTGGGACAAATGGATAGTGTGCATTTGGCAATAAGTGTACTTTGATGACAAGTGTCGGTCATGTCAAGCGGATACATAAAAGACTGGGAAATAGAATGAGGTATATCTTAGGTCATGGGCGCTCGAGTCAAACGACATGTGCGACGTTGCGTCATGTGTGGTTGATTTTGAAACTTCACTGAGAAACCAGGGGGGGTTCAGAATATCGAGGCGCGGCCCCATACAATTCTTGGACCATTGAGAAGTCAACCGAACAGTGCTGAAATGTTAATACGATTTGTGAAACTTAGGTCGACCGCTTCATAAAGTGGTCAAATGTGCTTGAATATTCAGGGCCAAAACACCACAGGTTATGACAAGTGGCAAAAATGCTCCCGGCCAAGTGGTGTCAAATGCCGGGGTTGATGCGCTGTGATCCACAAATGTAATGAAAAAAATGACAGCTCGCAGGGCTATGTGACACCGCACTTTCCCTCCTTTTAGCAGTGACTTCCTGGCGTGTTAGTAGACATGGGCTGGTGATGCGTAAAATAGTCGCCAATCAGATGATCAATGTCTCACAGGTTGTTGTAGGGCTCCTATATTTTCTGTGCAAAATTGTAGCCACGCCACTTGACAATATTCTCGGACATTTCACGATGTCGTTTATATCCAAGGATATCGTCGATCACATACTCCGTGTCCCAGTTCTCGTGGATTGGAGGCGGAGGAGAAACATCTCTACCAGGGCATCTCCTATAGAATTCCCGGTAGTGCTTGAGTTTGCTGATGTGGAAGACCGGATGGTTTCTATTCGCTTCATCACAAACGGTCCCAACCATTGGGGTTTGTAATGTCATGTTGCAATAGCTTGATGTTTGCAAAGCTCCGTCGGACGTGATCGTCAACATTGCACATGCCGTCACTGTGATGTCAGTTTGGATGCTTGCGTCTTTGGGATGGTCTAGTTTGGGATGTATGTTAAGGACAAAAACATTGCTTTGGCTTTGAAATCCTGTCTTTGTGGCAGGAAGATTGCCATAGTCCACATTGGATGGTATTTCACACGTTCTGGTGGAAGGTGTTGAGATGTATTTGAGTTCGGCGATTGTTAGTTTTACCAATGAATCAGTGTCATCGGGCTCGCATGAAGTGTGGAGAAGCTGTTTGAGCGTTTGATTAATCCACTCGGTTAGCCCGTCGGTTTGAGCATGGAACACGATTGACAGTTGGATCTGATTAGCGCAACGTAACCATTGTTTGCATCCTGAACAAGTGAAGCGGCCGTCTTAATGGCTGATGATATTATGTGGAACTCTGTGAAGATGTACAATTTGCTCTTGAAAGGGCCGTGCTGATCCTTTGGCAACTGCGATGGTTGTCATCGGGATGAAGTGCAACCTTTTGGAAATTCTATCCAGCACGATGAGGATGGGGGCATATCCCTCTTGAGTGGGCAGGAAGTCCCATAAAGAAGTCCATGTTGATGTTTTCCCACGGCTCCATTGGAACAAGGAGAGGTTGGAGCAGGCTCGATACCCTCGTGTGATGAGATTTTTGCCGCTAAAAGGTGTCACATCATTTGCAAAATGCTGCCAAGTCAGTCTGCATGCCGTCCTACCAATAGTACTCTTCTAGCTTCTTCAGCTTCTTGTCCTCACCACAGGGTCCACTTGGACCAGTGTCATGACACTCCTCCGTTAGCATCCTTTGTAGCTCCTTGTTTGGTGGTACGAAGACTTGACGAGTGAATCACCGTTGCCAATAGTTCCTTGTTCCGGGTCAAACCGGAACTAGGCTTTTTCATACCCGCCAAAATCCTCATAATCTTCCGCAAAAAATGTCATGAGGTACAAGTCTTGTTCTACAAGCGATGCGCTGATATCAGCCATTAAGTCTGGTCACCGACTTAAAGCATCCGCTCCATTTCGAACTTGATGCCATTGTTGAAGTTTGGCTCAAGGAACTCTATCCGTTGAACTGGTTGATGGCTCACATTTGGCTCAGTCTTGAGATATTTAAGTGCATGGTGGCCGGTGTCGACAATGCATTGTCTTCATATTAGATACCACTACCATGTAATGAACGAGTGCATGGTTCCCAACATTTATTTCTTGTGAACCGTCTCTCTGACTTCTTCTATCACACGGGCGGCCTCCCTTTTTATTGATGCTCCCGTAGCCATGGCAGAGACCTTTGCGGCTAGGGCATCTAGGAAACTTGCATCAAGCTCAGTGGGGCATGCCACCGAATCTTACACCAAAGTGGCTGTCATCATTGGCTCTATTGCAGCTGCACCCGCTAAACTTGGCACACAGGTTTCTGCTGCCGCAGCCGTCCAACAATGTGGTTGCAGCCACAACTGCCACCACCGTCGCCGCATCCATTACCCCACCTAGGCAAAGGCAGCTGAAGACATTGGATGTGTCAAAGCTGGGGGAGCCAGTTGACGTGACAGACTACCTCCGTGTGATTGGCTCGCTCATGTACCTGGCGACAACGACCAGGGCAGATGTTGCCTTTGCGTGAAATTCATGGCCCAGTTCTCGTAGTGACCGAGAGCATGACATTTGGAGGTTGCATTGCAGGTCATTAGATACGCTCTATCCACTACTTGCACCAGCCTCTGCTATAGGGCACAACCGTCATTGGTGGTTGATGGGTACATAAACAACGATTGGGCTCATGATGCTGATGCTGGTAGTCGCACTGGCTACATCCTTCTTGTTGGTGGTACTGCAGTGTCGTGGAAGAGTGGCAAGCAGGGGTGTGTTGCTCGTAGATTTAGTGAGGCTGAGTATGTTGCACTTTGGGCGGGCACGTGTGAGAGCATCAGGCTTTGTCGCCTATTCCAGCAGCTACGTGTACCCATTCACAACTTCACTAAGTGCTATGACAATCAAAGCACGAAGACTATTGCTGAGCAAGATGGCATGCACCACACTCGCACTAAGCATATCAATATTGAGCATCATCTTGTGCGTGAGAGGGTGGTTGCAGATGTTTCTGGATCGTTTGGGTCGACACTCGATAGTAAAGAGAAGAGTTTCTTACGAAGGCGCTCGACAGCAAAGTCTTCAAAGTTGCGATCCATGCCATCGGCTTGTTGTGTTCTCATGGTGCTACCAGTTGAGTAATTGTCCCTGTGAATGTCTGTGTACAGTCGTACTTGTCACAACTTGTGTTGTTTGTGTGAGTGTGCTTTGTGAATGGACTGTGGGTCATGGGGCAATTTTGTTCTATGTCGCAAACATGCTGTGACCTCCGGCCTCGTTACACACTGCACTCGTCACTGATGCACATGACTGAGAGAGAAGAGACGCCGCTGCCGGCACGTTCATCATCATTGAGCTGTGGTCCCCATGGGAACAACAACGTCATTTATGCTCTGAGTGACTTGGTGGTGATTCACTTCCTCTACCTTGGTGTGAGGGTAAGGTTAACCGAGTTTAGACCCGTGATTGGGACACTACAGTGTGAAGACAAAAACCATGAGAAAACATTACATGTGGATGGGGGGAAATCAGGTTCGACACCCGCTTGGTGGAGGTGAGACCTCGAGCGAGAGCAAGCTCGCTGCCTGTTCACTCTTGGCTCCTTCCCTGATGGGCAGTAGATTGCTCTCTTGTGACTGTTGATCGTGGCTCCAGATCTTGGCTTCTCTCCTTGTCTCCATGCCATATCCTAAACATGTGGAGCTCCGACTCTCTTTGCCTCTTTCATTCCCTCACTGCGTTGCACTACCTACAGTTCGATCGACAACGCTTGACTTTTATAAAGAAGAGTCAACGTGTTCTCCAAGCCCCTCGAATTCTCGAGGAGCTTCTCAAATCCACAATTCACAATGCGACCTCGCACGCGTCTCTCAGCTTGAGCGCCGAAGACAAAACTTTTGCCTCATTCTCATTCTCGACATTGTATATACGAAATGGTTCCTTTTAACCCACGTTTTTATCGTGGTCCTGCTAAACTGCCCACTTTCCTCACAAACTATATGGAGTACCCACTCGTTTTATCCACTTATTACATTTTCCACAAAACGAAAAATACTAACCGTGACTGTGTTGCCCACTTTTTACAAATCATGAACAGGATCCCGGTATTTTACGCATGTTCCTCAAACGGTGGGTATCATATTAATGATGTTTTAGGATGCTACGGATTCCTCACTGGTTTTGTTTCCTTAATATTTGTGTGAATTCTGGCGGCGAATGGAACAAAATAAGTGTCATGTTCTCATTCTTCTATGAAATATTTAGGCAAATGGCTACCTTTTGTCGATGACTATTGTTGGGGGTTTTACCTTCAAGTTTCTTTCCAATGTCTTGTCTACTACGTGACGACTTCGCATAGTCAAACCCATCATGCAGGCAACTTCGTATGAAATTGGTTGACCAGTACTTTCACAGTTTGTTCTGATCAATGCGCGACGGTGGTGTGCGACGGTTGCACTAACTGACATCGAGCGACAGGGACGGGAGTGTGGAGGGCTGGGGGGTTGGGGGGAGGTGTGTTGGGGCTCATTTCGTTTTCCGCCATCATTCATTCGTTAGTCCTCGTTGGACTTGACCGATGATGAGTAGCCGAAGATAGTCGCACATGTTGGGGTGTCGACCGAGCGAGGGTTGGTTGATGCCTCAACTGGTACTTTTTTCGCACTTCCTTTGCTTTCTTCTTTTTATGGTGAGAGACGTATAGCCATAAACACATTTGAGATTCCTGCTTTTTGAACGGGAAAAGGCCCAATGGTAGGCCATCGACAGTACTTTCCCACCTCAAATGTGGTAGTAAAAAATTATTTATAATGAGAGACAATAAGCATCCACATGGGGATATGTCTATTTTTATACCAAAGCATAACTTCGTGGATGATCGGTCCATTCCGACGCAATAACGTTGACTTCATATTACGATTTTTTTTACTACCTTCAACCATTCAAATTACGAGACTTCATGATTCTTCCATGTTGGTTTTCGCGCATCTCTCATTGTACTCTGTTGTGTCCTCCCGGCTTGTGTACATCGGCGTGCAGATGACTCACGGCGAGACTCGACGTCGCTGGAGTGTCACTCGGTGGAGCCGATGCGCGCTGAGGCCCACGCACCGCTTGCTGGAGCCACCTCCGTCCGGCGATGCGTTCAGCTCCATCGGCAGGCCTCCTCGGCGGTCGGGCCGCCGGCGGTCACCCCCACTGCAGATGCTGTTTCCATGCACCCAACTCTGTTTCTGGTTGTGGCATTGCGTCTGCAGCGTCGTGCTATGCCTAGGGTCCATGTCTCTTGCCGTGTGGCCCTGTTTGGTGTCACTGACTGTCATAGGCACTGCCCGGGCTCGGGCAGCCATAACTCTTTGCTGCTATTTTTCTAGCTGATTCTGACCACACGACTGTGTTTGCAGCGTTGGTATTATGGTATGGTCCAGTTTTCAGGCAAAACGGACAACGCCCGGGTTTTGGGCCGTTGACCGTCTGGCAGGGCTCACCGAGAAAACCCTGCCTGCCAGAAATTAGGTCTAGGACTATTTTCTGATTGGCTGGTTAACTGAGTAACAAGTTCTACACTAGTGGGGGGGGAGCTAGAACTTGGAAGGGTCTCCCATTGTTGCTCATTTCTTCATTGTTAATCAATTACTTTCCGTTTCCAGCTGCTTTTTGGCGCAAACACTGGCACGCGCACTTCTGAGTAACAAACCCAGAGCTTCCAGACTTAGTCTCTAGAGCAGCAGACGGAGGGGGCAGCTGACTTAAGCAACGAGCGTGGAAGCCCGCACGCTGCATCAACAACGCTGCTGTCCCAACCTGCTGCCTAGCATTTCTCTCTTGGTATCAGAGCTTGAGCGTAGCAGCAGTAGCAAAGGACTGACAAATAGGTGCCAAACAACGCCGGCGGATCCCCATACACGCCAGTGCACGGGAAATGCTGCCGGGTTTTTTCCGGCAGCATTGACCCGCCTGGTGGCAGCGTCAGAATTTTTCCCACGGCCACTGGGACAGGGGAAATGCTGCCGGGTTTTTTCCGGCAGCACTGACCCCCACGCTTGACACGAGGAGGTGAGCGGCAGGCCACGTCAAGCGCTTGCTGGCGACGACACACACGGCGACGTCCTCCAGGTGTGACTGACTGCAGCAGCCAACAACAGCAGCAGCAGTAGCTTGTCGCGGCAGCAAGCAGCGGCAGCTGCAACAGTACACAACAGCAGCTGGCTGCGGCAGCAGCTAGCAGCAGCTCGCAACAACAGCAGCCCACAGTAACAGCAACAACAACAAGCAACAGCCGGTAGCAGCAGCCACTCGCAGCAGCTCGCAGCAGCTGCAGCCGGTGGCTGTAGTAGCAGCAGCAGCGGCTACAGCCACAGCCGCAGTAGCAGCAGCCGCAGCAACAGCAGTCGCAGCTGCCCGCAGCCCGCTGCTTGTTGCAAGCAGCGAGCTACTGGCAACAAGCTCGCTGCTCGCAGTGAGCAACGAGCAGAGCAGCGAGCATCGAGCTCGCTGCTCGCGGCTCGCCACTCGCAGCGAGCTCGTAGCGACAAGCAAGAGAAAAAAAAAAACCAAAAGGGAGGGGCTCCCCGCAGCTACAGCAGTAGTAGTAGCAACAGTAGCAGCAGCAGCGGCTACAGCCACCGCCGCAGTAGCAGCAGCCGCAGCAACAGCAGTCGCAGCTGCCCGCAGCCCGCTGCTTGTTGCAAGCAGCGAGCTACTGGCAACAAGCTCGCTGCTCGCAGTGAGCAACGAGCAGAGCAGCGAGCATCGAGCTCGCTGCTCGCGGCTCGCCACTCGCAGCGAGCTCGTAGCGACAAGCAAGAGAAAAAAAAAAACCAAAAGGGAGGGGCTCCCCGCAGCTACAGCAGTAGTAGTAGCAACAGTAGCAGCAGCAGCCGTAGTAGCAGCAACAACAACAACAACAACAACAATAACAATAGCATCAGCAATAGCAGCAGCAGCAGCAGCAATAGCGGCTACAGCCCCACAATAGCGGCTACATCAACCACTGTTGACGTCAGCGGTCGTCCGTTGATGTCACTGGTGTCGTCACTGCTGACGTCATCATCAACAAAAAAAAGAAAGAAAAGGGGGGCAGTAGCGCTCCCACAAAACAAAAAAAGGGGTAGTTGCACTCCTCTGCTGATGTCAGTCATCCTAGGCTGACGTCACTGCTGACATCAGAAGCACTCAACAACAAAAAAAAAACATAACAAACGAAAGGGGAAGAGAGCACCATGACTAACAGCTCCTCTGAGGAGGGGTCCTCCTCTGTTGGGGGGACCCCCAGTCCCCCTTTCTTGCAACAGCTGCAACAGCAGCAGCAGTAGCAGCAGGTTCAGTAGCAGCAGGTTCAGTAGCAGCAGCAGTAACAACAACAGCCACCGCCGCCGTAGCAGCAGCAGCAACACCAGCCTTCTGCCGTCACTGGTGGCAACCCTAACCCTGACCCCTTGGCCGCTCTTCAGCAATAGCTCGCCGCCTTGACGGAGTAGCTCGCAGAGCTACAGCCATTGGCCTCTCAGTCAGCCACCAGTCTGCTGCCACCATTCATCCCTCCCAATCACGCCAGCCCCGCTGTGTCTGTTGCTACGCATTACCTGGTGCAGCAGCAGACTCAGCGCCAGCGGCAGACGGTGACCTCCTTCCTTGGCACCACTCTGGGCACCGGCCGCACTCAGGACTTTGAGACGCCGCCCCCGCCACTTCAGGCTGGCGAGCAGTTCTGAAGCTGGGAGCTCAGCTTCCGGATCTGGGCACAAGGTGAGGGCATGTGGGCATACTACACCCTCCCTTATGAAACCACCCAGGCAGACCAGTTGTATGACGCTGGTCGCGCCGTCCGTGGCCTAGTCCCAGTCGCCCCTCCAGCCTCCCACCTTGCCCTCGAGCCTTTCCTCAGCGACTTCACCGCTGGCGCCTCCCCATACCCTACAGCCGCGTGGCACGTCCTCTCCCGGCCCCATCGCTTGTCCAGCGACGCCGAGACCAGTCGTAGGCTCCGGGAGTTCAACTCCCTAGACATGGGGGAGACCGAGACAGTCACTGCCTACTGGCATTGGGCGGAGGACATCCTTCGTCGTCTCGACAGATCTGTCCCATCCCCTGTAGCCGCGCTCCTTACCATCAAGCGTGGCACCACCAGCGCGTACGCGGACGTCTTTGTGCACTACCCCCAGGACATCCTCTCCACCATGGCGGCCCACGGCACCCTCATGCCTTGGGCATACGAGCTCTTCCTCCGCATTGAGGAAGCTCGTCTGGAGTCCCAGCTCCAGCGCACGGAGGCTCTTGCATCCCCTGCCGTCGCCACCCCTGCCGTCGCCTCCGTGGCCGTCGCTTCCCACGTCGCAGCTACCTCATTGTCTTTGGGGAAGAAGAAGAAAAGCCAGAGAAAGAAGGGCAAGGGTCTGCCACCATAGCAGCAGCAGCAGCTGACGACTGGGTCCAGCAGTGGCGGCTCGGTCTGCCACAACTTTGGCCAGCACGGGCACGGGTGGTACACGTGCCCTCTCCCATCGGACGAGGCGCGCGTCATCGCCACCATACGTTGCCAGCGGGAGCACCGTCTCGCCTCTGCCGCCATCGCTGCCGCCAGCCCCGACACCTCGACCTCGTCTAGCACCTCCACCACTCTGATAGCTCCACCAGTCCTGCTGACACCCGTGCCACAGTAATACTACCCCCCGCCGTCGGCGTCTCCGCTCCTGTCTCCGGCGCTGTCTCTCCCTTACCCAGGCCCTTTTGCCGTCACTTCACACTCGGCCTACACCCCCGGATCGTCTTCCTATGAGCGTCAGCTGGAGCAGTTCATCTCGCTCCAGCAGGGCCTGACACGCCCTCCTCCCCAGGGAAGGGCGAGTTGCACTACCTCTTGCTCTCCTGCTCACCCTTGCATGACTGAGACTGAACTACGGTCGTGTCCCATTTCCTCGTCTGTCTCATCGTCTCCCATGGTCTCCACTTCCCCCTCCTATGACGATGTTGCGTGGCTTGACGATTGGCAGTCTCGGTTTGCGCCTCCTTCCACCGCGTCCGCATCCTTTGCTTGCTTCCATGTGACCGTTAGTTATCTAGTGACCCCGGTCCAGGACCCCCCTGAGACCTGGATCATCGACTCCAGGACCACGCATCACATGACAGCCTCTCGTGAGGCATTCAGTATGCTCAGTCCTGTAGGCGATTTCTCCGGTGTCCGGACGGGCTCCGGACAGGTGTTGCCTGTCCATGGTGTTGGCGTCGTTCGTTTCCGTGGTCCTGCTGGTGACGTCTTTCTGATAGATGTACTCTTCGTTCCTAGTCTCGAGCTCAGCCTCCTGTCCGTCACTGTCCTTGACCGCATGAGCATGGACGTTGTGTACTCGTGTGGCGTTGGCACTGTGTCGTTGCGTCCATCTCGTCTCGTCGTACTACACGCCACCGCCCGTGGCAACCTGTGGCATGTGCCTTGTCTCTCCTCCTCCCCTTCCGTCTCCTCCCCGTCGATTGCCACAGGCCACGTGTTTATCACCTGTACGCTTTCTCCTTCGCACACTCGCCTCTTGCACCGCCCCCTTTGCCACGTCCACTCTGCCGCTGTCGACAGCATGCTCCGCACCCAGCCAGCCAAGGGCCTTGACCCGGAGACTTTCCCCCTCCCGTACCCCACTGAGTGCATTGATTGCGCTTAGGGGAAGATGCATCGGTCCATGTACCCATTTTCTTCCTCCCGTGCGTTCGCCCCTCTTGACCTGGTCCAGTCGGACGTCATGGGCCCTCTCCCCACCGATTCTGTCAGTGAGCACGGCCGCTACGTCCTCACCCTCACTGACGACTACTCTTGCTACTGCTGGGTCTTCTGCCTTCGGCAGAAGAGCGATGTCGCCCGAGCCATCCAGGACTGGCTTGTCCTTGCGGAGCGCGAGTGCGGCTGCTCTCTTCGCCGCTTTTGCTCCAATCACGGTGGTGAGTACCTGGGTGGGGCCACCACTTTTCTCGCCTCACGCGGGATCCACCATGAGACATCTGCACCCTACACGCCCGTCCAGAACGGTGTCTCCGAACAATGAAACCGTACCATGGCCGACGCCGTCCGCATGATGCGGGTCGAGTCCGTCTCTCCGATGGCTTCTACTTTGAAGCCATGGCCTACATGACCTGGGCCTGGAACCGGATTCCCCACGGTCCCCTTCCCCGCCAGTGCACGCCGTACCAGCATTGGTGCGGTCAGCGAGCTGACCTCCGCCTGGCTCGTGTCTGGGGCTGCGTGGCCATAGTCTGGCTGCCCGTTCGCAGCAGGGCAACAAGCTCGCCCCTGGCGGACGTCCCTGCACATTCCTCGGTGTCTCTCGTCAGTCTAAGGCCTGGCGCTTCTAGGATCCATCCCGGCACTACATCGTTGAGTCCCGGGATGCCCTCTTCTTCGAGGACCTATTTCCTCGTGACACCATTCACTCTGGCTCATCCGTGTCTATTCCGTCGCGTGGGAGAGTGGTGAGTCCGTCCTCCGTCCTGCCATTTCCGGGTGACGCATCCCTCAGTCCCTCTCAGGCGGCAGCCCCAGTCATGCCCACTGGTCTCTCTGAGCTGGCAGACCCACTCGCGTCTGCTGGTCCCTCCGGGCCGGTAGCCCCAGTCGTGTCCGCTGGTCCCTCCGGGCCGGCAGCCCCAGACGCATCCGCTGGTCCCTCCGGGCCGGCAGCCCCAGTCGTGTCCGCTGGTCCCTCTGGGCCGGCAGCCCCATACACGTCCACTGGTCCCTCCGGGCCGGCAGCCCCAGTCGTGTCCGCTGGTCCCTCCGGGCCGGAAGCCCCAATCGTGTTCGCTGGTCCCTCCGGGCCGGCAGCACCAGACGCGTTTGTTGGTCCCTCCGGGTCGGCAGCCCGAGACGTGTACGCTGGTCCCTCCGGGCCGGCAGCCCCAGACGTGTCCGTTGGTCCCTCTGGGCCGGCAGCCCCAGCCGTCTCCGCTGATCCCACCGGGTCGATTGCCCCAGACGCGTCCACTGGTCCCTTCGGACCGGCAGCCCCAGTTGCATCCGCTGGTCCCTCCGGGCCAACAACCCCGTCTGCCTCCATTAGCCCGTCGGACTCAGTGCCATCTCCTGCCCTGCCACGCTACACACGTGGCCCAGGCGGCAGCCTCCGACCCAGACGGTCAGTGAGCGCATAGAGTGTTGCACCGCGCTCCGTGGTGCATCGACCCCCCGTGGCTCCACGTGTCTCCTCCACTCCCACGGTCGTGAGTGGGGACCCTGGCACCAAGGCCCTCGGCTTGACCACCTCGGCCATCATTGCAGACCTGCACCCGGACTCCGCACTGGGTTACGTCATGCTTCATCACGAGCATCAGCAATCTGTCGTGGCTGCACTTGCGTGTATCCCCTCTGGGGCTCGAGATGCACACGCTCTCTCAGTCCGCTCCACAGCACGCCCGGAGGACCCCGCCACCCTGCGCGAGGCACAAGCCTCTCCTGAGGCCGCACAGTGGGAAACTGCCTGTGCCAATGACCTCGCCGCTATCCGACAGCACCATGTGTACGACCTCGTCAAACTTTCTCCAGGCTGGAAGGCCATCGGCGCCAACTGGGTCTTTTGGCGCAAGTGGAAACCCGACGGGTCCTTGGACAAGTACAAGGCCCGCCTTACAGCCAAGGGGTTTGTCCAGATTCATGGGGTCGACTACGACCAGATCTTTGCCCCAGTTGGCCGGTCCTCCACTAGCCGGGCTCTCTTCAGCCTGGTCACCCAGCATGGGTGGGAGCTACATCAGATGGATGTGAGCAACGCTTTTCTCCATGGTTCATTAGAGGGTGAGGAGCTCTACATGGTGCAGCCCCCAGGCTTCGACGATGGCACTGGGAGAGTGTGGCGACTGCGTAAGGCCTTGTATGGCCTAAAGCAGTCGCCCCGGTGCTGGAACCAAGAAATCAGCATCACACTCCTTCGAGGCGGACTCCAGCGTAGCACCGCTGACCCCGCACTGTTTATCACTCCGCAAGGCCAGACTTTCGCCGCAGTTCTGGTTTACGTCGATGATCTCCTCATTGTGTCGCCAGACATGACGGCCATCTAGCGTGTCAAGGACTTGCTGCACGCTGCCTACCAGATGGAGGATCTTGGATCTGCCAGAGCCTTCCTGGGCATGGAGCTCGAGCATGATCGCTCCCAGGGCATCCTTCACATCCACAAGGCCGCCTATGTGCAAACTCTCTCCACCCGCTTTGCAGAGGACCTGCCACTCGTGCCGAGCGCATCCTCACCCATGTCACCCGATGGCCAGGTGAAGCTGAAGAGTCCTGACCCAGCTGTTGTGGGGGAGCCACTTGACGTGACCACATATCTGTGAGTCATCGGGTCACTGATGTTCTTGGCGACGATGACACGCCCAGACATCGCGTTCACCGTCAACCTCCTGGCCCAGATCTCTCAGGGGCCGCATTGTCTCCATTACAAGGTCGCGATCAGAGTCCTGCGCTACGTCGTCTCGACTCCTCAGTGAGGTCTCATGTTCCGCCGTAAGCCGTCTGTTGTCGCGGTGGGCTACACTGACAATGACTGCGCCGGCAGTCCGGACGGTAAGAGTCGCACAGGCTGGATCTTTCTGATTGGCGGCACAGCTGTGTCCTGGCGGAGCGGCAAGGAGGAGTGCATTGCACACAGCACTGCTGAGGCTGAGTACGTGGCTCTTGGCTCAGGTGCGTGTGAGTGTGTGGTTGCGTTGTCTGTTGTCCGAGTTGCGTCAGCCTGTCGCATCCATCACGTTGCATTGTGACAATGAGAGTGCCATGGCCATGGCCGACAATGACGGCGTGCATCACACACGCACGAAGCACATCAACGTTGAGTATCACTATGTGCGTTCATTGTTGCATGAAGGCAACATCAGCATTGTGTGGATTGAAACAGCACGGAAGTTGGCTGTCTTCTTGACCAAGGCATTGAAGCGCGAATCGTTCAAGAAAGCTCTGAGTTCGGTCAGTGTGCATCCGTGAGTGGCTCTCTGTGTGACCTTGGGGAGTTTGGTCGCTGACTGTGTCTCTGCCCGCACATGTGCACTACGCCTATGAGTCATGGGGGAGTGTTGGTTTTCGCGCATCTCTCATTGTACTCTGTTGTGTCCTCCCGGCTTGTGTACATCGGCGTGCAGATGACTGACGGCGAGACTCGACGTCGCTCGAGTGTCGCTCGGTGGAGCCGACGCGCGCTGAGGCCCACACACCACTTGCTGGAGCCACCTCCGTCCGGCGATGCGCTCAGCTCCATCGGCAGACCTCCTCGGCGGTCGGCCGCCGGCGGTCACCGCCACTACAGATGTTATTTCCATGCACCCAACTCTGTTTCTGGTTGTGGCATTGCGTCTACAACGTCGTGTTGTGCCACAGAAACTGCTAGGAAGCTTCCTAGCCTTGCTGCTGCTGACGTGGCGACACTGTCCAGTCAGCTGACGCACTAGCAAGCAGGCAGGTGCAAGAAACAGCAAGGATCAGGCTAGGGAGACGCGCAAAGTCTCATAAGCTTCAATAGCTTAGTAAATGCAGAGAGAGATGACAAATGACAGGTCCAGGGCATAAATACCTGCCGCGGCGCACGGCGGGTGTCGCACGCGGCAGTCCAAGAGCTGTCCTAAAACCGGCCCAAAACCACTGTTTTGGCCGTAACTCTGCGCACACATGTCAGAATCCTACGCCGTCTGAACCTAGACGTGCAGAATCAAAAGACGCACGCAACGACTGGTCACATGCATGCATCCATCGACTGACAGCGAGTATATAATGCAAAAACATGCAAATGGGCCTCATGCCCAGTCCGCCGAAAGGCGCCTGCA